>PVJD01004372.1:0-138655 GCA_004026545.1 Mormoops blainvillei
GTGTTTCTCAAACCAACTGTGGTGAAGAACCAGTTTGTTTTATTATTTCAAATTTCCAATCCGGAAGTTTTTGTGTACATTCTTTAAAAGTGGAGAATCCCTCACAAAACCCAGGCCTGTGCCTGCAGTCCACCTCTAGGGACGTGGACTTGTGGGCTTGACCGTGGAGCCCAGCACCACGTGTGGATGAAACTGCAACAGTCACAATAACACACGCACAGAAAGAACAAGTTCATTTGGATGTTGTGAAAAATTGTGTCACAACTAAATTTCAGGGATTGCCATATATGGGAAATGTCAGTTCCTGCAGTAATAAGACAGGACATTATCCCATGTACATCGATAATTTTAGAGTGACACTATTTATCTCACTTTAGTATTATCATAACTCTCAGAATAAATGGATGCTTTAACTTTTCAACGCCATATTCTGAGTTTAATTTTAATCTGTTTTCTTTCATTCATTTTAGTATTAGTGACTTTGTGTGGAAAGAGGCACCTTTATTTTTCTTGAGGCCACAGTATTTTATAAATGCTCTCTGGTTTACCTCAAAAACGATTTATATATTGGTGAGATTAGTGGGTTTCTTCAAGTAGCTCTTATAGCTCTGTATGTACACACTTAGTCCCCATTGTGACAAATCATGTGCATTTGTAGGACATCTGGCTGGCCTTGACCATGAAAACTGAATGAAGGTAACTGGGTCTCCTTGAGAATCAAGTCCATGCCTTGCTAAGTGAGACCATCTTATGTGAAGTGCCCAACCATTCAACCATAACTTGTATCTATAATGGAAGGTGGAAATGAAGAAAGCTTTTATTACCTTTGTCATTTTTCATGATTTGCAAGTTTTAATATTTTGTTCAAAACAACACAGAGGCGACCTTAGAACAACACTGGCCTGAACTGCCCGGGTGCAGTTACATGTGGATTTTTTTCAGTCCCTATATTGTAAAAATTTTTGGAGATTTGTGACACTTTGAAAAAACTAGCAGATGAAACATAATTTTCTTAAAATATTTCCTTTTCTTTAGCTTACTTTATTATAAGAATACAGTATGTAATACATAGAATTATGTTAATCAACTGTTTATGTTATTGGGAAGGCTTCTGGTCAACAGTAGGCTGTTAGTAGTTAAGTTTTAGGAGAATCAACGTTATACAGGATTTTTTACTGTGTGGGGCAGGAAGAGGAAGGAGGAAGTGTGGTGCTCCTGACCCATGCATGCGCGGTTGAAGGGTGAACCATAATTGTACTAAAGACTCCACGTTTCGAGTACAGAAACCTTTCATTTCACTATCAATCACAAAGAACTGATTCTGAGAGACATAGCCTAAGGAGTCAATGAAGGAAAAGAATAAGATTACTTTTGATGAAATTTAACATCTAGTTGGCAGGAAAACAGACCAAACAGCACTTCCAGGTTCGGGCCAAATAAAAGTTAAATACAACCCTAATGACTGCAAGATAGGACTCAGGCAACCTCTTTTGGTTTTATATGACATCTACACAATGTCTGGCAGTTTGACTAGTCTGCGAAACTGAACAGTTGCTTTGGCATTTCACAGAGTGAGCACTCCTCTACCTATCTAAATTTTGTGATTCTCCAATATATAAAAGCCCTTTAAAACTTTTATAGATCTAATTTTTTTCTGAAAATTAAAAATAAGAGAGGGAAGAACAATGCTCTAAAAACATGGCAAAGTAAATCATCCCAAATTCATGACATATTCTTAGGCTTAAACATTTAATTGACATTTATTTCTAAGAGTAATATTAACACTGAGAAAAATTCACCGGAGCAAGAAAACAGGTTTGGGCAAAAATTATAATCTTAAATTCAGTTTTTTTTTTCTTGCAGTGTAGTAACTAGATGACTGTATTTCCAAAACAGTGTCCCTAAAATGATGAAATCTAAGGAAACAGAAATTTTTGCAGGCTGAGACTTCAGTGGAATTATTTGATAATGATTAAATAAAGAGGTACAGAAGTTGCTTGAGGGAATTTTACTGGACACAACAGTAAGATTTCCTCTGTGCAAAGCCCAAGTTTTAAATCTCATTCAGGTATGTTTTAATAGGATTCCATTTGTAATTTTCCAGTAGGTTTCTCAGACTTCTATTAGAAAGCCATCAACTTTAGTATTGTCCAATCTAATGATATACCCAGAAAAATTCAAGTACGATGCAAGAAAAAAAATCTAAAAATGTTCAATCTTCACCCAAAATTGACACTAATTTCTTATGCTGTGCATCTGCACATAACTATACTTATTTGAAAAATCAGTTTTAATGTTCTGGCTTCTCCCCCAAATATCATGACTACACTTAATATAAATCTAGCTACACAGTTATGGGCTTTGCCATTCCAAGTAGTTAAGTCTTTGAAAAATGGTTTTAAGTTATGAAATATAGCATGGCTATACTCAAATACATCTGGTAGCTTTAGCTAAAAACTAAAGATTTAAGGCACAATATTAAAACAATTTCCATTTCACAGTACTGTTCTATAACATCCACATTTAACTACCACAGTATTCCTCAAGTTAGGTTTCCATTTTTGGTTAATCACTGCACACATTTTTAATTGGGATAAATACGATTCAGTCCTTGCAACCCTAAGTATCCCCAAAACAGCACTGTCATTAGCTAGGAAAGTGAAGAAACGCAGAATCTCAGGCCCCACTCCAGACCCATCGATTAGAACCTGTATTTTAACAAGATCTAGGAGATTCACATGCACTGTACATTCAAGTTAGCAAAGTATCGAACTAGGTTCACATAACCGTATATTTTCATCACTCACGAAAGGCGATGAGCTACATTTATACTTTCAACGACTCAATATAAACTAAGTGCTTACTATATGTGCTAAGCAAGCTAGCAAGAGCTATTCGCTGATTTGCTCATCTCCAAGAAGTCGCTGAAGTTTACAGCTTTCAACCATCACACCCACCTTAAAGAACACAAGGACCCCTTCAAAATAGGAAGAAATATTTTAAAAATATCCCTCCACCACACAGCTCAACTGGGTTTTACAAAATGTTTAATTCTAATGGAGTATGAATCTGATTTACCAGGGATTAGGTGCATATTTGCGAGGTGAATTTCTTTTTCCTTCTTTTTTTTAGGAGGGAACAATTTGTAAAGTTCATCACGTTACAAAAAGTAGAAAAAAATGTATTCATAATCCTATTGGCCAAAGGCAACTAGTATTATTTACCATATTTTTCTATACATTTTTATATGGTCGACATATTTTATATACAAATTGTTTATTTTTTCTCTAACAGAGTATGACAATTTTCCTACTAAAAACTTCCTATATTTTGCAGTCATTGAAATCATTTCATACTATGGATGTACAAGGCAATCTTTCCTCTAATGTTGGATAAAAAATAATACTGTGATAAATATTTTTGGCACACTCTAGACAATTTCCTTACATTATCAATATAGAATGGACATTGATTTGAGATCAATATTCTTTATTATGTTACAGTCATGTAATTCTAGATTCCTGGCATTCTGAAACTTTAAACATTACAAATGGGATTGAACTATAACTTAGTGACATTTGATAGCTTAGAACAGTAACACACTCAAACTAGTTTGTGAAAGCAGTAGAGTGAAAGAAATACGAGAATACAGGGGAATCCTACAGATACTAAGAAAATAGAATGAAGTACAGCTCAGCCTCATGAAAGATTTCAAACATCCTTGTTGGGCAGTATAGTACCTTTCTTTACTGCTTACTAGGCGATTGTTTATTCCTTATCAAGGTAGTTCTCCTCTGCTCATACTTGACATTCACTCCCAGATTTATTGACCTTAAAATGCCAGGGCTCATCCTCATCTAACCTGCCTTAATTCTAAATTCCCAGGAGAGTTAATTCAAGTGTCTCCCCACTCTTACTAGAATTCCATTACAGTTTGTACAGGTTTTCTAGAAAGCCAGAAGAGGGTAAACTGATCCTTTAGAGCACCTAAAGGAAACCATAGCCACATTAAGAATTTCTTGCTCAGCCAACCTTGAGCTCAACCTGTCTGCAAATGAACCCAGTACAAGAAGGATCCTTCAGTCTATTAAACAAACAAATGAACAACTCCCCCCCAAAACCTAAACTTTAGCAACTGGTTCTACATGAAGGACATGCTTTTGAATATGCAGAAAAATTATTTCTTTGGCAGAAGGAATGGATAGATTAGGCAATATATTAAAAGGTAATAAATGTGGTTGTAACCTATTGAGATAAGAACAGAAAACAAGTTTTGTTAGTCAAACTGTTGTCATCTTAGAATAAATTTGCTTTATGAATTAATTTCTAAGCTTTTATAATGTTTCCCTTTTGATTTCCTACCTTCTTTTTTGTCTAATCTTGGATCAGTGGGACAAGTCATATTTAATGGAGAATTTAAGAGTTGGCAGATGGTAGGTGGGGTAAGAGCAACAGCAGAAGCTGGGGAACATGAATGAAACTCTGACTGGAAAGAGATTCCTAGAGATACAAAAGAACGATGGTTGCAATCTCCACTTGGCATTTTCGATTACAAGCTCTTCATATATATATATATATATATATATATATATATATATATATATATATATATATATAATTATTATTATTATTTAACAAGGTACCTCTCTTTAAGAACACATAACCCATCTAAGTGGGTTTTGTATGGGCAGAAGCTAAAAACCTTCCAAAGATTATGGATGGTATACCAAACAGTTGCTATGAAGCTGTTCCACCTTTGAAGGTATGCTAAGCCTGAACAAGAAGTTAGCACCCTGTACCAGTTCAGAGATTAATGGGGCTTGGGCAATAATTTACAGCTTTAGGCTTCAACTGCATCTAAGTCTCCTTCTTCATACCCCTCTATCGAGCAATAAGCAAACTTGAACTCTGCTTATAGTCAAGGGATATTTAGGTTCCTGTCAAACTCTTTAAAGTTCTCCTACCACAACACATGCTCTTCCTGTGAGGAATGTGCCAGGTCAGATGACAAGGCATGAAGTAATTACTGACCTTGATCTGTATCATCTGCAGGCAGCACAATGCTTGGATTTAGAAAGTTTGGTATTCCTTGAATAAATTAAACTCAATTGGGAAAATGTGAAGTTTTGAACTGTTTTCTATTCTCTTGAGCTAAACAAAATATTATGTCAGGTATTAGCGACAAAACAAATACATGAAAATTCAAACTCTCAAATGCAATTTGTTGTTCACCCAGTGGATCAATGTCTTTTTTTTTAAACCTAAACAAGATTCCTGTCTATTTAAGACCCTGACCTGACATTCTTTTCTATTTTATATTTTTGAGGTTTATTTTTTTAAGGTGATTGGATGCTTTAATCTACTTAACTAACCAAAGCTAATCTTACATTTTAAGCACTGGAAAAAAAAATAAAAGATTTGGATTCTCCTTTGAAAGCCAGTTTAAACAAAAAAAACATAGATACTTGTAATTTTTCTCATATGAGACACTTATTGTTTAGGCATTTTTTAGAATCTAAGAAACTATTCTGTTGCATTTATTATATGAAATTACTTTGAAATTGAAAAATATTTTAAAGAAAACTCAATAATATAATTATGTATCTAACTCTTACCATGTATAATTTGCATTGGTATTTTTCAGCTTTTGATACCAGTAAAACATTCATTCTTAAACAAGAGGACTGAATTGTTCTTTAAAATTCTCATTATATGAAAATATGACATTTATAGTTTAAAAACACACCAACATCTATGATACTGATGAATTAATAACAAAGCATAAAACAGTATATTTGGGTGATTGTGTTTTATCTTCATATATTTTCATTATATATATGTTGTTGAAAAGAAACCATAGACAATTGCTAATAGATACACATATTTATTAACATTCTATGTTTCTATACAAGCTTTAATATGTATTAAAATATTTTAAAAATATTTGCAACCTGATGGTAGTTGACAGTGACTGCTTACTTGAAAATACTAACTTCACACATCATCAGAATGCACCACCCTTAACCACATAACTAGATTACAAAATACTTGCTAGAGTATGTAAAAAAAAAAGTTTATTATATCTTACAGTCTTATAGAGTTGCTAGCTAGCACAAAGATAATCAATTCCTTTTAAAGTAAAAATTTGCTTTGATAGTTTGAAGGCATCATAGTTTGATAGTTTGAAGTACTATGAAGGACATTTTTCAAAAGACTAAAGAGGTGTTTCAGGTAAAAAGTTAGTTAGAAATTTATAACACACAAAAACTATCAGAAAGGTTTTTTTTAAAGAGCATATTATAAAATTAGGCAATCTTTCTTTAAAAAAAGACTTTTATATTATTTTTTTCTTGCCAAACAGATGGACATGACTCGGGTATTTTTAAATATGTTCTAAACATTTCCTCAAAATTTATAGGACAGTAGCTTTCAAATGTTCCTTGGATCCCAGTGTTGTTCAGAGGAAGTAAATCTTATGAGAACATGTCACCAACCACAAGCTTTTGAGGGCACGGGCCAGGTCTTACTTGTCTTTTTAGCCCCCAGTACTTAGAAGTAGGCACTTGTCAATAAATGTTCACTGAACTCAGCTGTTAAAAGTAACAGTTAAACTACCAATACAATATAATAATAAATAAATAGTCCTTGATCCCTGAGGATTGTGGGAGATCAAAACAGTTTATACAGGTATTCATAAACACAGGAAAATGTTCTAGTTTATCCTAACTGTCCATTTATCCTAAATGTTCTTGTAAGTGTTATAAGGAAGAGCAATTAAAAGAGAAAAATTTCCTAAGGAGTTCATATAATAAAAACAGTTTCTTGAAACTGAAAAGCAGACTGAAAATTTTAAGAGCAAGCTAAATATTAGCTATACTCAATCTTATTATTTGATAAATAGCAACTTAGTTATTAATAGTGCCACATGATTGTCTTATACCTGCCCCACATTCAAGCTTGCTTTTAGAATTAAGTCACTAAAGAGAAAACATTTTCAATCTGTAATTAAAGTTAAATCATTACTTCGGGTTCTACCTTTTAACTTTGAGAGCCAAAGGTTGATATTTGAGAAAAAGGCTTTGCAAAAGGTATGTAATAAAAGCATTTTCCACAAAAACAAAGACACTTCAGGCAGGTCCACCAATACCTCTAGTTTAGGTTAGAAACTAATTCAGTGTTTTAAAAATCATATAATTTCAAACTTTGCACTAAGTCAGCTTGGTCTTTTCTTTTTTTCCCCAGTGAGTCAGGTGTCGGTGTTCCCGAAACAAGTTAAGCAAATTGAAAAGACTCTGGCTTCAAAAAGTATATAATCTAGTGGAAGAATAACATACCATATATATAATATCACTGAATCGAACTAATTCTGGGAGAAAAACTTGGTTGCCCCCTTCCTCAAGAACAAGATACAAAATTATAAAATTTTAAAAGCCCTGTTCATTTGTCAATCTTCTAAAAATAAGCACTCATCTCTTAAGTATAAAGAGCTAAAAATAACCCTTCTGAAAGTGACACTGTTCACATATAATCTAATGCTTTCCTCTTTAACTTCCAAAACCTTTGGAAATTTAATTAAAAAATGTGACAACCAACCAACCAACAATGATAATTTAAGCTAAGAGTAAGCATTTAGGAAAATTTAGCACAATTATTTAGAAAACATGCCACTGGGGTATGAGGGTAAAGTATGAATTTAGTTCCAAAAGGAAAAACTATCCCTACAAAAGGACGCACTTTCCTAAATACAAATGGCATAACAAAGATTTGCTACAGGTAGTTGCTCTGGACATGAGAATTTGACTCCAGCATTTATTTATGTATTTATTTATACTTTATAGTGTAATATAGTTCAATTAACTCACTGGTATATATAAAGTAAAAAGCTATTTTAAAATCAAAATTATATTTTAAAAAAACTGTTAAAGTAAAATAATGGAAAATATCAAGTAAAGATCCGAAGAAACTATACTTCTAGCTAGGCGCTAGAACATCAGTTCTCAATCTCTTTTCCAACGTGGTAATTCAATGATATATTCCAATAGGTAAACCCTTATTTGGACCAAATTTTTCAAAAATTGAAAAAGAAATATTAGAGAAACTCAAAAGTGATCCAAACCTTAGTGCTACCTCAATATTAGTTCGTCCCCACAGGTCGTGGCAGACGGCACTGGCACAGGTTATCCAGTTTCGGGCACGCCGGCCACAATGCCACAGCTTGTTCTCTCACACAAGGATAATTATTAGGTGCAAGTGAAGCAATAGAATGCTAATCTTAATCTTTTAAAAAATACATCTTATTGATTGTGCTGTTACAGTTGTCCCAATTTTTCTCCCCTTGCCCCCTCCACCTGGTACCCCCATTCTCTCTGGCAAGCCTCCACTTAATTCACGTCCAAGGGTCATGCATATAATTAAGCTCTTTGGCTACTCCATTTCCTATACAGTTCTTAACATCCCCCCGTCCATTCTGTACCTACCAATTTGTACTTCTTAATCCCTGCGCCTTTCCCCCCATTTTCTCCTTTCCCTCTTATCAGTTATCCTAACGGACTGCAGAAAAGTGCACCTGTAAGTTGGATGGAGCAGAGCCTTAGGTAATCAACAGGGCAGGGAAACCTGTGTGAACCAGGCTGCTGGGTCTCAGCTACGGTGTGGCCGCTCTGTGGCTCTGTGTGGGGGAGGGCTCAGAAAGGGGACAATGCCGCTGCCTGGTCTCTGGAGTTTTGTCCAGGAGGAAGCTGTCCCCCGGCACTCACCCTGATGCCAAACACTACAGTTTCCCCCCGTATGCCACTGGTGCCCTTCTAGCTGCTGCCCCCATGCTGGAGCCCAAAGACAGTGAATCTGTGTAAGTCCTAAGTTTGTTGCGTGGGTCCTTTTAGAGGAGATGCCTGAGAATCTTGCGGTTTCTTCTGCCATCCCACCCCACACTGATTTTTACAACCAGAAGTTATGGGGACTTATCTTCTTGGTACTGGAACTGTAGGCTGGGTGGTTTGGTGTGGGGCTGGAATCCCTCACTCCTGAAGTATCCCTCCCAATTTTTATCTACCACATGTGGGTGTGGGACAACCCATTTTGTATCTCTACCCCTCCTACCTCTCTGGATGAATGTGATCTCTTTAATTCCTTGGTGTTGGACTTCCATATAGCTTGATTTTCTGATGATTCTGGGTGATAGTTGTTTTATAGCTTAGTTGTAATTTTCGCTGTGGTTGTGTGAGGAGGTGGTCTGTGTTTACCTATGCCTCCATCTTGACTGGAAGTCTCTAGAATGCTAATCTTGAATTTTCTCTAATTTGTTTTTAAAAAGTATTCTAACCACAAGAAAAATGTGAATACTTTGTATGAGTAACAATTAACTTGTGATAGTTCACAAAAATGGGAGAGTATTAGTGTGTTAGATATCAGTTAACAGTCACTGTTCCAGAATGTTATCAAGGCTTTAAAAAATAAAACCACATTCCCGAGTGGAGGAATTTAAAATTTATAGTTGAGAAATTTATAAAATTGACCATTAGGAGACCAGAGGTCTCAGACATTCCAATTCTCAACATGAGGCCTTTGTTGATCCCTCCCCTGTATATAAAATATATAGTAACCATAGCTTTTTGAGATTATAAGTAATCAGACAAAGGGTGGCATGGAGGATCTAGTTCCAAAAGTTGGGATGAAAAGTTAGAAGATTGGCTTTCACAGGGCAAAGTCTTCGGGTAGTAGGGTAGCTGCATTCCAGAAGTAAACACTAAAAGAAAGCAAACTTTCAGAAGAAAACTCCCATGAGGACAAACTGCTGCACTGTAATGGTCAAGTTAGGGCACTGTCATCTAAATCCCTTTTTTCAATGTTTTCAGTTCAGAGGCTTGAAGTTTTATCCTAGGAGAACATCTGATTATGTGATGTAAATCAAAGAGAAACGGGTTTTATTTTACTGTTATATAGGACAGGAGCTGGCAAATATTTTTTTGTAATGGACCAGTCAGTAAGTATTTTTAGGTTTTGAGGTCACATCATCTGGTCTCTGTTCCTTCCCCACTGCCCCCTAAACCATGTAAAAAATGTAAAAATCCTTTTTAGCATGCCAGCCATATAAAATCAAGCTGCCTGCCAAATCAGGTTGTAGTTTGCCGAACCCTGATACAGAAGACAAACAATTTCTAAGAAGTAACACTCCCCCAAACTATTAGGAATTAGAGGTTCTAAAGACTAAGTGTTCAGTGATTTACTTTAACTTCCCAAATGGAGCACCGAAGGCTCAGAGGGGCCCAAGTGACTTGCTTACAGCAGAGAGGCCAAATGCTCACTTTTATCTCCTTCCTCTTCCATTTTGGAATATTTACCCTCAAACTTGAGGACTTCCTTTAAAATAAAGTATACTGAGGTTTTACTATATTCATATATATTCATATAATATTATATTTACAAATATATATTAAAATATTTGCTTTACTAGGTAATTTTTTCACGTTCAAGAAATTCACACTAAAATAAGAAAGAGAAAAAAACCTGTAATACTTTAAAATTAATATTGGGCTAGCATAGGGCTTAAGGAAGCTTAGAATTCTGTCCCCTAAACTCAGTAAACTATAATATTGTCCAGCCAGGCTGGACAGGCTGGCTTTTGAGTGGAAGGCTGAGTAGTGATATGACATTAACATCCAAGATGAGTAAATGCTGTTCCTCTCTCATTAAATCCTCTTAGAACACACTAGGCTACCAAGCAAACACCTTACAGGAAGAGTCCAATACTAAGCATCTATAATTTTTCCTATTTCAGTAACATGGAATTAGGAATAACATTTTAATGCCACTTCTCAGAGATAATTATATTAAAAAATGAACATTTTATTCTTCCTTCGAATGGTAAAACTAAAGCTTATTCTTCGTACCTGAGTTTTTGGTTGTTTCCCATAGCATTTCTGATTAAAAACCTACTTTTCTTATCAATGACAAGATTCTTTAAGTTAAAACATACACAGACATCAAAATTAACTTTCCCCACAATTTAGAACTTGAATTTTAAAACTACTTTATAAAACAATTTTAACACCCTATACCAGAATTCTTTCATGCATCAATTCTGAATATAAGGTTTGAAATCTCTGGGGTCTTTTGAAACATCCTTACACAACATATGAATTTATAAACTCTTATCGCTGATATACCGTTTTTATCCAGGTTGTTAAAGAAATGGCATCATACACCAGCTCCAGAAAGATCACAATTCCATCAAATATAAATTCATGAAAATTTTAATTTTAGCTACGAGTTAATGTGTTTTCTCCACACTATGTCTCACTTTTCAGGTAAGAGAAATTTGACTCCTTTAAGACTGAAAAGTAAGCATGCCCACCTCCTTCACCAAAAAAGATTACAGGAAAAAAAAAATCATCGCCACTTCTTCACAATCCATAAGTGGCTCCTAAATCTTCCTTTTATTCTACTCTACTTAAAAACTCTTCTTCTTGAAGTTTCAATTTAAAGTCCTCTCTGATTCTTTCTAGCAATTCTGGTTTAAAAATAACATCCAATGCGGTCATTGCCAGAGCTTTGGCTGTACGCAAAGTGTAGAACTGAGCTTCTTGTGATCCTAAAAGGTACAAGAAATAAATTAAAATATTTCCATATTTATTATCAATTAATTTATTAGTTTTCGAGTTAGCTCTCGATATCTAAATTGCCTCTCCCCTGCCCCCCGCAACATAGTGCTTCCTGAGGTGATGTTAGGTAATGTAATAATATTAGGCTAAAGTCAACAACCAGAAAGGCAGCTACTGCTACAAAAAGAGAGCACCTGCCAAAACATTCACTTCTAATAACACTTACCTGCAGCTTCTGTGTATTGTTCTGTATGATTCAAGGCATCAGATCCAATGTAAAAATATGGATGAATCCCAGGAACCACAAAGCTAACATTTCCGAAATCAGTAGATCCTTGGAAAGATAAGACAATCCATGAATTTCTAATTGCTAGTCCAATGTATACTAGATCTTATCTTTTTCAATCTCTTTCTCTTAGCACCTCCCCTGATTTACTGCTTCTTCCCTTCTAGAAATTCTCTACTCCTTTGGCTTCCATGACTCCCCTCTCTCCTGATTGTCTGGCTTTCTGTGACTGCTTTTTGTCTCCTTCTCTAGGGTGCTTCCTTTGCTTGTCTCCTAAGTGCTAGTGATTGATACCTACGGTTTCTTTGACAACCTCATCAACTGTTTTCAATTACCTTTCAGATAGTGACAACTCCTAAATCTCCAACCCAGACATTGTTTGGGAGTTCCAGATTCAACAGGCCACTGGACAGCTCCCCTTAGAAATCCGATAAGCATCTCAAATTTAACATACTGATCATTTATACCAGCACCCCCATACCCCAATCTGCTCATTCTCTTGAGCTCTTCTTAATAAATGACATCAGCACCCCACTTCTATCACCAAGTCTTTCTCACTCTACTTCATCAACATCTATTATTTTAGGAGATAAATATCTAGGATGAAAGTGTTTTAGTAATGTTTTTTAAAAAAATCTAAAATAATCCCTAATACATTTAGGGTTATTTAAATTTTAATAGTTGTTTGTTACTTCTCAGAAACTGAAAATGACCCCATATAGCTAAGTACTTAGTAGACTGCATATTGATGACTAAGAATGAATTAAAATTTAATTTCCTTTTTTAGTAACTTATTTAAAAATTTTTATAATGGACTGATCATTTAGTAAGTTAAATAATACCTATTATATGTCAATTGTAATTCAAAAATAAAAAATTAGAACCAAGTACCTTTAACTACTAGAAATACTTACTATAGAAAGCAAAAAGTATGTTAGCTATTTCTAAAAACAAATCTGCTCATTTGATATCTGCATTCACTGAAGAGTTTATTAGTTTCCTTCCCCTAGCCATTAAATTTGTAAAAAATATTGTTAAAAACATCAGCAACACCTCCCTACCTTCAAAGCTGTTAAATAAAACCTTTCAAGGAAAGATAATATTTCCCTTCCTCCAATAGCACAGGAAAGAACTTAATTACCTGAAGAGCTATTCAAAACTGCATCATCTTCTGAAATGAATTCTATCCCCAGCTTTTCCCCATTTTCAATATAAGCTTTCTTTAGGCTTTTATTGGGAAGGACGTTGTAATAATCATGTGCTCCACCTTTAATTTCTACCTAATAAAAAATGAAAAACATATTTTGAAATGAAAAACTCAAACTCACTATCTAAATTTCAAACCAGCAATGTTGGTTTTTTTTTAACAGAAATAGGTTGAAAGGGTACACTTTCTCTCTGAATATAAACTCTCTCAAATCTCTTACTTTACAAAAGTATGTATTTTCTATAATAAGAGTTCCTAGGACTCTTTCTCTTTTGTTATGTATGCACCAAACCACATGATGTCCTCTAGCTCTCCTAGCCAGTGGGTCTCAACTTCAGCCACCTAAGTGGGGTGTGGGGGTAGTCAGGAATCTCCCATCCAACCAGTGCCCCCAAGTGACTCTGATGCAGGTGGTCCAAAAACCACACTCTGAGAAACACTGCTCCAGGCTGCAGCCTCTACAAGAAAGAAATTAAACTTTATTAATATTCAATACACAAGCTGGTACTGACACCATTGCCTGGTCTGAAAGAAGTAAAAGTGCTCTGAGAGAAAGAAGATTCACAATTTACAAATTTAGTTTTGATTCAATCAAAATGGACACTACTCCCTCAAACTAAAGATAATACCTAGAACATTAGCAAAAGCCACTTATAAAATAGCAGAGATGACATTTGTTCTATTCTTAGCCATATCTACGAGGTCTGTCTAGAAAAAGTCCAGACATTGTTAACATAATAAGAACGGTTTGTGTGACATACATTGATATAACCTGGCAGCCAAGGAGAGTGGACTGGAAGGCACATGTGTGAACAATGATGACTTCACTGTACTAGTCAGTGGGGGCGATAGACACCGTTGAGTGAGCCTGCATATGGTGTGGCCATCACATTGAAAATGATTGAGTGAGTAGAGCAACAAATTGGCATCAGATTTTGTGTTAAGCTTGAATGTTCCTCTGCAGAAACTATTGGGGTGATTCAGAAAGCTGCAGCTATGGGCAACTGATGATTGGCAGGTTCATCACAACAACATGTCAGCTCATGCATCACGTCTAGTGCATGGTTTTTTGGTGAAACATCAAGTCACCCAGGTGATTTAGCCCCCCACAGCCCAGATTTGGCACACTGACTTCTGGCTTTTCCCAAAACTAAAATCACCTTTGAAAGGAAAGAAATTTCAGAGCATGGATAAGATTCAGGAAAATACAACAGAGTAGCTGATGGCAACTGGGGGAACTGTGTGAGGTCTCAAGGTGCCTTCTTTGAAGGGGACTGAGACATCATTGTCCTATGCACAGTGTTTCTTGTATCTTGTGTCTTCTTCAATAAACATTTCTAGTTTTCATATTACTTGGCTGGGTACCTTCTGAACAGAGCTTGTAAGTTAGAAATGACAAACTATTCAGATATTAAAAGTCAGGCAAAATATAGAAAGTTCCTAAAAGACTATTTAAAATATAAATTTAAATCCAATAACAATGAATCTCATCTTAAGGGAATATTATATCTTGAGATACCACCTAATGATAATAGTTCATGTATTTATTTTATAAATATTTAGAATATTTCTAATTATAAATAAACAAGGGATAAATGCTTAATTTTTTACTCTTTGGACACTTAACATATCCTCTCTGAGAATCACTGTTACTGTCTGAGACACTGCTGCTTATCTGAATAAATCGTACATCTACAGTTTAATAAGGGCAGGAAAAAAACAAGGTATTATGCTATGTATGAGGGTTAGACCCTAACTCTTCAGAAACATTACCTATTCAGTTCTCATAAGAACCCTAAAATAGATTGTATTATCTCCATTTTTCACTGAGAAAATGGAGGCCAAGGGATATTAAATACCATTTCCAAAAGTTACAGAATCAGTGAGGCTGAGAGGTACAGATCCAGACCTTGTCTTTCCAATTAGACTGCAGAATCCCAGCAGGGCAAAATTTATGTCATTGTGTAACTTCTCATCCCACTGTGTGCCATGTATAATTGGTCCATAAATGTTCCTGACTTCATGGTGTAAATGTACAAAGCGTCCTGACTAACTTCCGTGCCATTTTAACTCTCATTTCAGCAAGCTATAGGTATTTCTATCTCTACTACACATATCTAGAACTTCACCCAAAATAGCTTTTGCTGATTTTGCCATAAAATTTCCTTTACAGAAACTATGTAGAACAATTCTAAAAGCATAACTACCCATAAGGAATGATATAACTTGCAAAAAGGCAGGAATACTACTCAGCAGTATCAGTTATTCCAATTACTGTGTAATAAGAGGACTATAGTCTGCCCTGTGCAGACACTGAGTAAAGTAAGTGAAGACTTTCACATCAACATTCAGACAACTGATTTTACATATTCAAGGCATCACCAAGAGAAAAAGAAGTGCTAATCTAACTTAATATAAACAATCCCAGCCCACATATATACCTCTAATTATAATATAGATTAACTCTTAAAAGTTCTTACTGTGCACCCAGTAGCCAAAGCTGCAGCTCTGAAGCAATCTTCTGCCTTTTTGGTCAAAATGGAAAGTTCTTTCATTGAGGGTGCACGGAAGTAATAGTTTAATTCAGAGTAACAGGGAATGATATTGGGTTTTACACCACCGTTTTTTATTATACCTATAAAAAGAACCAAATTACTGGAATTGAGCTTGGAGCTTGGAGACCATTTCCTTAAGCTTAAATACACTCAAAGTTTTTCAGGCAATATGTGCATAAAAATAATTTAAACTCATTTGCTTCACAGATATACCAATCAATGATTTTGCTGTACAACAAGTTTCTATATATCATAGGGTGATACTTTTTGGCTAACAGGAAAAGAAATAATTGTCTGTATGTATTTTATTCTATGGAATTTATACGAAGTTATGATTCCTGACTACAAAAAACTGTTAGAAATTTTATAACTATATTAAACCTTCTGGAAAATACTTTTATTTTAGTAGTTTATATTACAGTTGTACATTTTGGTGAACTTTTGACATGAGAAGAGAAAAAAACCAGATGGTGTAAAGTTCTATAATTACCCTTGTATCTCAAGAATCCCATGAGTATTTTAAAAGGCATTTGGCTCTGGGAAAATAATTTCCATGCCAAGAAGAAAACAGTGTGTCAAAGATCACTAAGTACTATTAACTGTTAAAACAAATGCATTTATTTGGACCTACACAAAGAAGGAAGATTTATCCATTCAGCTATAACTAAAATAGACATGCAAAATTTAATTTTATATGCACGGCTTTTAAAAAATACTTTTTTACATATTCCTGCTTATTCCTTTTAAAGAGAGTAAGGTAGGAGATTGGCAAAAGTGTAATTACAAACTTTTTTAAGCCTATAGCAAAATCAGGTAACAAAGAGATATTAAAGTATTGAGATATAATTTCCCAAATCATAAGAAAATAAACGAAAAATAAATTTGTACCTTCAAGACAGTACTTTATTACTGTAATTGTATTAAGGTGATACACATAATTTTTAAAAGATGCTACTTAGGATTAACAGCACTTGAGTAAATAAAACTAGTAACCATAACTTTTTTAAATTGAGGAAATGACAAAATTTTGTTAACATTAAGAGATAGGGTAACTGGAAAATCAAGTTGCAACTCTGAAATGACCACAGAGAGATCACAGGTCCTTACATAAAACTACTGACTTCTAATACTCAAAATGACCTTTCCATTTGCTTTTTTTTTAAGATTCTATTTATTTATTTTTAGAGAGAGGGGAAGGGAGGAAGAAAGAAAGGGAGAGAAACATCAATTTGCAAGAGAAACACTGATTGGTTGCCTCTTGCATGCCCCCAACTGGGGACATGGCTGGCAACCCAGGCATGTGCCCTGGGAATCAAACCGGTGACCTTCCAGTTTGCAGGACAACGCCTAATCCACTGAACTATACCAGTCAGGGTTCCATTTCTGTTTAATAATAATCTTATTTGTCTTCTTACCCACAAATAGACAAACATCCTAGTATCCTGTTATGCAGTTTCTGACAATGTTTACATATTTTGGAATATTTGTATGAAGTACATAAAATGTTTTCAACTAAAAAAATCAAACAGTAAGTAATTACATTGTATTAAAGTATACTGAGCACCACCTATTACATAAAATATTTGACATTCATACCATGAGCTCTCCAGGATGGTTTCATTTGCTGTCTTAACACAGACAAATTGCTGTAGGCAAGAACAGCAGCATCTAACGCATTTACTCCCTCCCAGGGATAGGCAGCAGCATGAGATGCTTTTCCATGGTATTTCACAGTCACACTAGGAAATAAAACAGCATCTGGAATTACTTTTTTTCAATATCGCTAAAGTAAGAAAATCCCAGTGGTTAGAATTACCCAACTAGTATTCAAATTAATTCACACTGCTAGAATTTTTATTTGCAAATCATTTGTAGCAATAACAGCAACTTATGAGGCTTAGTTGTAGTGTTTTATTACATAATACGGTGACTTACACAAAGAAGGCATTCCAAAAAAAGAGAGAAAAAGGGAAATTGTGATCAATCAAATGCCTATACAAATTAAATTTGTACACAATTTAATGCAAACAAATATACAGTACTATATTAGGTGCTGGAATTACAAAAAAGATGACTCCAATCTCCTTCTATACTTCATTCTGATAGCTCTATACCAACAGTCTGCAAAAACTCAGATAATTCTGTTTCAAGGGTGGGGGAAGGTCAAGAAAAGAGAAAGGCAATATTTGAAATGGATTAGGACAAACTCTGAAAATCAGATTATACCCACATGATAAGATACTCTAGTATTAAGTCAGTTGTTTCTGACCAACATTTTATTAATGTTCCAAAATACCTGTATCACTGATACCTTCCAATAGCTCTCATACCAGTACTAACTAGTCACACACAATTAAAAAAGAAAAAAAGTTAAGTGAGAGGATTGCATATTAGTTATTTATAAAGATGACTTGCTTAGAAAATATTTTAAAGCCCAACTAATTAATATACCCACATTTAAATAATAAAAAGCCACACTTGACTCTTTTTTTTTAAATGGGCCAGATTCAGGAATCCTTAGATGGCTTGCAAACTCATTGTGTTTCCTGACTGATTCCAAACATTCTGTTAGGAAAATAAAAACAAGTAACAGCAACCAAATATATTTTTAAGATTTTACAATACTTGTTACTTCCTTGATACCATCTTATCACCATCACCCTGAAACTGGAATGTTAATGAAACAGTGATAAATTTATAGAATGGAAAAGGGTGTCCTTCAGGAAAACAACTCTAGTACCATTTCTTCTATGGTTCAGATCTATGTGCAACTGAAGCACAATAAACTAGAAGAAAACAAATGTTAAGATTTTGTATCAGCACTAGTATTTTAGGCTTTAAAAGCATATATTCAAACAAAATGATATGGAATGATTTTCAAGACATAGTGCTTAATTTTAAAAAGCAATGACCAGGCCAACAACCTATTTAGGAGAATACTTCGGGGTGTGAACCCTCCTTCAAAATTTAATTTATACATGTACCTCCTTATGTCTATAAATTAGGGATATCTTATTTATTGTTAAAGATTTTTAGGATGAACAGATAAGTAATTCTTTAAATTTAAATTTTTGTTCATGTTCTCTTTTCCATTTGAAAAGATGGCCAATAAAAAAATCTAAGAAGCCAGACACTAAGAATAGGCCCAAGGCCAACTAGACTGAGTTCAGGATCAAGGCCGAGAGGCCTAACCCTAAGTCCTAGAAAGCTAATGGGCTGGGACGCCTGCCTGCGTCTGCAGGCCCCTTCCAGCCAGAGGCACTGGCAGAGATTTCAGATCTTTAATGTTCTCCAGAGGTATGCTAGTGTACTCTACTCCTGCAACCAAAGTAGAAAGATTCTTCCTACTGTTACAGCACCAATTCCCAGTGGTAACAACAAAGATACCAGAAGAGTTATAAGTCACCCTCTGAAAACAAGGCCTCATGGTTGAAACATCTGGTCCACAAAATTCAATCCACTTCAGTAATGCATGCTCCTAGACACCCCAAAAAGTGAGCTCTTCAACACAGCGAATGATCAATAAAAGGATTTAGTAATAGACACATCAGAAAAGCACTGATTGTCAAATTCCACTAAAATCCATAGCTAGTTAGTTTCTGTATTCTCGCTCAGGAATTTATCTCCTTTGCAAAGAATTCAAATTAAAATAAGTAAACTAGAGAAGTGTGTTTTCCTCCCAAGTCTAAGAAAGCTGTCTCTTACAAATCATATGAAAGGCTATTTTCCAGAAACCAGATTACTCCCAGTTCAAAATATTGTTTGCTATTCTTATGCATTTTAGGCATTATTTTAATAGCCCAATTATGGATATCATATGAAATCTCAGTTAGAAGAGGCTTACCAGATGTTTCAATGAAAATGAAGACATAGTACCATTATCTTTAAATTTGCTGTATTTATGTATTTACATATTTATTTAAATCCTCACTTGATTTTTTTTTTTTTAACTTGATTTTAGAAAGGAAGGGAGAGAAAGAGAAAGAAATATCAATGTGAGAAAGAAACATCGATTGGTTGCCTCCAGTACATGCCTGGAGCGGGAACTGAACAGACAAACTTAGCTATGTACCCTGACTGGGGATGGAACCTGCAACCTTTCAGTGTACGGGACGACGAAGCTCCAGCCAAATACGCCACCAGGTCAAGGCTCAATTTACTTTTTAAATGTATAAATAGGGAGTTTTAGTCTCCAATTAAGACATAAAAGTTTTCTAGAGACATAGAGGAAAGACAATGTGAAGGAACAGAGAGAAGGCCATGTGAAGAAAGAGGCAGAGCTTAAAATTATGCTGATATAAACCAAGCTATGTTTGGGGCTATCAGAAGCTGGAAGAGGCAGGAGGGAGGCTCCCCTACAGGTCTCAGATAGACCTTGGCCCTGTCACCTGATTTCAGACTTTACATCTCCAGAACTATGATACAATAAATTTGTTCTAAAAACCAAAACCAAAAACAAAACATTACAGTATTCTAATAGTTTGTTTTCCACTAAGAAGTTTATTTCAACTTGATTACTTACTCATGTTCAGCCACATCAGGAAGATAAGCGGCATTCTCTTGGGATGGATGGGCCATTAAAACAACGTCAAGATTTTTAAAAGCTCCTGCTTCGATTAAATCAATTTTGCCACCACCGTCTTCTTCTGCAGGGGTTCCCAGGACAATTATCTAGATGGAAATACCTCTGTCAGAACAAAACAACAAAAAATCCTAGTAGGAAAATATCAAACTCTCTTGCATCTCTTGCATATGTATTCACAATCTACATTAAAGTGTTTAAATTATGGAGAGATATTTTGTTCTCTGACACTTGAATGCAGTGAGCATAAATCTATGATGCTAAAGTAATCGCAGGTTTTAATTTACATTATTATCAATTTGGTGTAAAGTATGTACTGAAGTGATTACAGGAAACTTTTCCTAATTTTACAGCTTCATCTTCTATAACTACTAACAAAGATGAAAAAGATAAATACTATATACTAAGTTCCTCAAAATTCTTTGACTCATTTCTTAAAGCTTCTTCTTGACTAAGTCTTCTAGTATATGTACATAATTATTCATAAGCACTTTACTTGTAAGGAACTTTCTAGCTACTTGTTAGTTTTCCTCACAGCAACCCTGTGAGGTAGGTGAGCAACCTGTACCACATTTTACGGAGGGTGGCTTTGAGGCACAGCATGAAGGGTGTACTCTTGCCCTAGGTCACAGAGCAGGTCTTCAGGGAGAGCTGGGATTAGATGTTCAGACCTGTTCCGTACTGAACCACCTCATTAATAGATCTTAATTCATTAATCCTTTATGAAGAGCATTAAATGAATCTTACGACCATGGTAAAATCTTAAGACCAACTATTACACAGACTTATTAATTTGATTCCAATGGTTTAACCAGGCATATTTATTGGTCAAGAAACACCTGATTAAACAAAAGAGAACTTTGCAGAATAAACATTTTACTTTGATATTTAAGTTTAACTTCTTCAAACAATTTTTAAAGCAAAGATAAATGATTTATAAGCAACTACTATACTTTCAAGATCATGTATCTGATCACTTCTCAAATTGAATGTTGCTGACTTCTCTGAACTTCTCATAAAACGGGGTTAAAGCTAAATCTCTCCAGTGTTTCATGCAACAGCAAACGATGCCCTATCCCAAACAAAACAGAAACCTAACCAGATGCAAAAACAAACCCCTAGAGGCAGAAAAGGGCAGGTAGCTAAACAGAAAATGTCACAAAAGATGGAAATGTTAGGATAAAAGTGAAAGTTACTGGTATTGGAAAAAAATGGGCCAAAGAATAAAATAAAACATCAGTCTTCCCCTTAACCTGAGCGGTGATTGCGCCTCAGCTCGCAGAAGGAAGAATATACCACCTCGGAAAATAGTAACACAAGATAAAACTTGCCCTACGACAAACATAAATGACATTTCCCCATTTAAAGAAATGAGATATTTATTAAAACCATTTAATAAACATTAACTCAAAGATCAATTCATTTACGCAGTAAATGTTCATTCGCTTCCCAGTTTTTTTGTATATTTCTAGAGGTTTGGTAGTTTTACTGACTGATAATATCCTATGACTGCCACAAACAAAAGATTTGGGGGGAGCCTAATATGAAGAAGGGCTGTATGTTTCCCTATGATAACCGCTTCCACCAGAGATTGCACAACCTAGTCAGCAAACTGCGGTAGCCTCCGTTACCAAAAATAAGCCCTAAGGAAAACCAGGCGGGGCTAGTCAAGATGGAGGCATAAGTACACCGGGCTCGCTTCCTCACACGACCACAGCAAAAATTACAACTAAACTACAAAACGACTATCACTCAGAATCATCAGAAAATAGAGCTGTATAGAGTCCGACAACCAAGGAATTAAAGAAATCACATTAATCCAGAGAGGTAGCAGGGGTGGAGGAACAAAATGGGTGGTCCTACACCCATGCGTGGTTGATAAAAATCTGGAGGGGTACTTCAGGAGCAGGAGTCCCAGCCCTACCACAGACCACTCAGCCTAGGGTTCCAGTGCCAGGAAGGTAAGTCCCCATAACTTCTGGGTGTAAAAGCCAGTGGGGGTTGGGGCAGCAGAAGAAACTGTGGGAGTCTCAGGCATGTCCTCTAGAAGGGGCCGCAATGGACTTAGGACTTACACAGACTTGCACCCTCTGGGCTCCAGCACTGGGACAGCCGCTGTAAGGGCACCAGTGGCATATGGGGAGAAATTGTAGTGTCTGGCATTAGGGTGAGTGCCGGGGAACAGCTTCCTCCTGGACAAAACTCTAGGCAGCGGCACTGTCCCCTTTCTGAGCCCTCCCCCACACAGAGCCACAGAGTGGCCACACCATAGCTGAGACCCATCAACCTGGTTCACACAGGTTGTCCTGCCCTGGTGATTACCTAAGGCTCCACCCCATCCAACTTGCAGGTACACTTTTCTACAATAGGTCACTCTGCTAAGACAGGGATCAAAGCAGCTCTACCTAGTATACAGAAACAAACATAGGAAGGCTGTCAAAATGAGGAGATAAAGAAACATGGCCCAAATGGAAGAACAGAACAAACCTCCAGAAAAAGAACTAAACAAATGGAGATAAGCAGTCTAACAGATGCAGAGTTCAAAACACTAGTTATTAGGATGCTCAAGGAACTCACGGGGTACTTCAACAGCATATAAAAGACCCAGGCAGAAAAGAAGATTACATTAAGTGAAATAAAAATTTACAGGGACTCAACAGTGGCGTGGATGAAACCAAGAATCAAATCAATGATTTGGAACATAAGAAAAAAACAGTCAATCAGAATAGCAAGAAGAAAAAAGAATCCAAAAAAACAAGATAGGCTAAGGAGCCTCTGGGACAATGTCAAATGTATCAATATTCAGATCATGGGGGTGTGGGAAGGAGAAGAGAAAGAGCAAGAATTTAAAAACTTATTTGAAAATATAATGAAGGAAAACTTCCCTAATTTGGTGAAGGAAATGGACATATAAGTCCAGTAAGCACAGAGACTCCCAAACAAGTTGGACCCAAAGAGGACCATGCCAAGACACATCATAATTAAAATGCCAAAGGTAAAAGATAGAGAATCTTAAAAGCAGCAAGAGAAGAGCTGAGAGTTACCTACAAAGGAGTTCCCATAAGACTGTCAGCTAATTTCTCAAAAGAAACTTCATAGGCTAGAAGGCAGTGGCAAGAAGTATTCAAAGTGATGAAAAGCAAGGACCTACAACCTACGTTGCTTTATCCAGCAAAGCTATCCTTTAGAATGGAAGGACAGATAAAGTGCTTCCCAGACAAGGTAAAGCTAAAGGAGTTCATCATCACCAAGTCATTAGTATATGAAATGCTAAAGGGACTTATTTAAGAAAAAGAAAATCAAAACTATGAACATTATAATGGCAATAAATTCACAACTATCCACAATTGAACCTGAAAAACAAACTAAGTATATAAGCAGAAAAAAACCAAAACAAAACCAGAATTAGATATGGAGAACATCTGAAGGGTTAACAGCTGGGAAGGGGAAGGGGGAGAAAAGGGGAAAAGGTTCAGGAATTAAGAAATACGAATCGGTAGGTACAGAATAGACAGGACGATGTTAAGAACAGTATAGGAAATGGGGTAGCCAAAGAATTTATATGCATGACCTATGGACATGATCTAAGGGGGGTGGGAATTTCAGGAGGGAATCGGGGTACCGAGCGGAGGGGGGCTAAGAGGGAAAATTGGGACAGCTGCAAGAGCGTAATCAATAAAATATATTTTTTCAAGAAAACAGGCTGTGTTCTAAGTTCTTTCATAAGGGAGAATCCATGCAATTCTTTACAACTACATAAGAGGAAGAGAAACCGCAAAATCTGCAGTGTAACTATATTGGCAGCTCCTGAAGTTTTATCCAGGGGTTCTGCCTTCAGGCAGAGGCGAAGCTGGGTCGTCTAGTGCAGTCCCTTACACCTGACCTGGGGCGAGAGGACGCAGGTGCGCACGGAATGTGCCAGGTCGTGCCATTCGCGTGTAGGGCGTTCCACGCCCGTGCCCCACCTCACCTTCACCGGCGGAGGCGGCCCGGGGAGGCCCTCCAGAGCCCCCCTCACGCCCAGCGCCGCCGCCGCCCCGACCTCGGCGATTAGGTTGTGGCCGCAGGCGTGCCCGATGCCAGGCAGCGCGTCGTACTCGCAGAGAAAGCCCAGGTGCAGCGGGCTCCGTGCTGTCTGGGCCCCTGGTGTTCCCCACTCGGCTCGGAAGGCTGTGGTCAGGTGGTAGTGCGGCTGCACCATCCAAGAGGCGGCTGGAGGCTCGCACTGGAAGAAGCGCGTTAGCACGCCGTGGGCATGGTGCTCCTCGTAGGCCAGCTCAGGCTCGCTCCAGATTGCGTGGCTCAGGGCCCGTAGGCGCTCGGCAGCCTCGTCGATGCGCTCCGCAGCGCGCAGCTTCAGCAGCTCCAACTCAGAGGCGTCTCCGCAGGGGCCCGGCTCCACAGGTCGCTCCTCTCCAGGTCTCATCGTGCCCAGAACCGGTGACCGGTCAGCATTCCGCTCGAATGCCACCCTGATCGCTCCCTTCTAGCGCACCCTGCGCCTGCGCACGCTCCCAGAGGTCCCGAGAAGTCTTGCGGTGCGCGCAGGCCAGCTCCAGATCTTGCGGGAGATCAGTCTCCATCCCCGGGACCCCGCCTCCAGCGGCTCCCGGGAAACGTAGTCCGGCCCTGCTGCAGTCTGCAGGTGCTCCGCCCCGAAGCAGGGGTGGGGGCCGGGGGCCCGAGAGCTTGGGGTACAAGAGGATCAGGAACTCATCTCCCTACTCCTTAGCTGTCCAGGCAACCGAATTAAGCTCTTAAAGTTATTATTACTTTTCCGTTATTGCTTATTTCCCACAGCAGCGGAATGAAAATGGTTTTATTGGTTATTTGACATCAGAGACACACCAAGTGGAACATAGTCCCTCGAAAAACACCAGGTGCCTTTCTAAAACACTAATAAAAAATTCTGCAAGGTTTTTAGTTTAAAAACTGCAAAGAACACTGGGCTGTAGACTCTCTATACTTATGTTTGTGGTACTGTCCCCATCTCAAGGAGAAGAATCTCAAGATTGCTGAATTATTTAAAAGCTGCAAATGTAGCTTTTTTCATTAGAATCAAAACTTACTAGTATAAGAAGCATCCAATATAGCATCCGGAATATAGTAAGCACATATGCATTAGCTAGTATAGTCTATTTGAGCAGTGTAAAACTAAGAATTTTAAATGAGTTTTTTAAAACTTTTTTTTTTTTTAAAGATTTTATTTAGCCACATCAGGCCTGGTGTACCACCTTTCTCTCTCTTCCTTCGTGCTACCGACGGAGGTGGCAACCATCTCTTATTTGGCACCATGGCAGCCCTCAGACCCCTGGTGAAACCCAAGGTTGTCAAACAGAGGACCAAGAAGTTCATCCAGCACCAGTTAGACCAATATGTTAAAATTAAGCAGAACTGGCAGAAACCCAGAGGTATTGACAATAGGGCGCACAGAAGATTCAGGGGCCAGATCTTGATGCCCAACATTGGTTATGGGAACAACAGGAAAACAGAGCACATTGCTTCCCAGGGACTTTTGAAAGTTCCTCATCCACAGCGTCAAGGAACTTGAAGTGTTGCTGATGTCCAACAAATCTTACTGTGCTGAGATTTCTCACAATGTCTCCTCAAAGAACAGCAAAGCCATGTGGAAAGGGCAGCCCAGCTGGCCATCAGAGTCACCAGTCCCAATACCAGGCTGCACAGTAAAGGAAATTAATAGACAGATTGGGTACACATTGTATTTGTGTTCATAAAACCATAATATTCTGCCATCTGGCAAAAAGAAAAAATATTTTATATATTTATTTTTGGAGAGAGGGGAAGGGAAGGGGAGATAGAGAGGGAGAGAAATGTTGATGTGGTCGATGTGTGAGAGAAACACAGATCTGCTGCTTCCCACAGTCCCCTAACCCTGGGCCATGGCCGGGGACCCAGGCGTGGGCCCTAATTGGAATCCCACGGAGTCCTTTCTGTTTGCAGGAGTGACACCCAATTCACTGAGCCACGCCAGTCAGGGCTGAGTTTTTTAAAGGGCCAAACTACAGAGTTAATAAAAAGATTTATGGTCATAATTATTCATACTATTTTGTTTATTTGTATGTTTGTTTTGACTAGTAATAGCTTTGAAAGAACATGTGACTGGTTTCATTTACAACTTGGATGCTGAACTGAAGTAATGTGATATGTGCAGCTGGTGTTGCATATAATTGGGTTCTAAGTTACCCGATGAAGAAATTCAAGGTGCCATACTCTTTCTCCAGAGTGAAGCGCAAAGTCTGAAGAACTGTCCATGATGCCATGCCTATTAATTGCACTGAAGAACTTTATATTCTAAGGTGTTTCACGCTGTGGAGGAGAAAATGGTTCCATGGTATTACCTCAGTCTGACGCAGGAGCTGGCCCTGGGGCCAGAACAAAGATTCTTACCACAACCTCCCCTTAGACACTGTCTGATTGTAATCCATGTTCATTCTGACTTACCAGAACCCCTTCCCTGGTCTTGGTTTGTAGAGCAGGACATTGTCCTGACCTGGTCAAGCAGGTGAAGTGATTTTTATACCTGGTAGCATTCATGTACTAGTATCCGTGACTATTTCACCTTGTTCTATGTAATTCTCTGGCACATGCCAAGCCGAGTGGGGACGCATTTTGTTTTGAAGCCACCTAAGACCCACCTCATATATAAGGCTCCCATAATAAATTCTCGTAATCATCAGAATGTAGTGGCCGCCTCTTTCCCTACTGCTGAAGGAGACAGATTCTCAGTCCCAGGACCTTTCCAGGGTCTTCCTGTACTAACACACACATTAAAAGCTTCCATAAGCTTTTCCTGTTCTATCTTATTCCTTAATTTCTCATGCTTAGGTTAAATGGGACACGATATATTCAGATAATAAGACAAATGTATTTTCTGAAAATAAGTCTAAAGGAAGCTAATACACACAAGGACCACCTACTACAGTTTTTAACTACTAACAATATCAGAGTAAGTGTCACATTCTACCTCTGAAAATACTGTCATTCAGTAAACACTCTAACTGAGATTCATCCTTAAAGACAATAAACATAGTATTAAATTTCTGGACCCCCTTGCCTATACTTATTAAAGCTTACCCTGGTATACTTCTGACAGAAATATCCCATACTCAAAAAATAACATCAAGATTCAATATTATTGTGTTCAGTTAGTTGGCTAAAAGAAAGGCCCACGTGACCCAAACCAATCAGTATGTGACATTCGTAGAGCACTTACCCTGTGGCAGGCACTTAACACGTGCTAAGTGCATTACATATATTAACTCATTCAACCCTTATTACGACCCGTGTGATCGTTAATGTGATTATTTATCTTCACTTTACAGATGCAGTGTCCAGGATGACAGAATTAGTAAGTAACAGACTGAGTATAGAACAGAAGCCAATCTGGCTCCAGTGGCCAAATGTCAGAACACATACAATCATTCATTTTGAATAAACTTTCTTCAACAACTAACTATCTACCGACATCAGTAGAACCCGTGTTTGCTTATGCTTAGCAGCAGCTATAAACAATGATAGAAAAGGGGTACATATAAATTCTACATAGAAGCTGCTATTTATATTGCTTGTAATGAATTAGCAAAGCTGTTGCTTGAGGTGGTAAAAAGATTCATTTCAAGCTCCATTCCGTGTGTGCACACACGCATACATGTATGTGTTTGGTTTCCATTGTTGGCTGCTATATTTCTTTGCATCCTTGAATTTATTTAATAAATTGTGACAATTTGTTGAATGAATATCTTACTTTCCAGTCTTTAAACTCTTGTTTTCCCACGGCAATCCTCAGCAACCAACACGGTGTGGTGGCGATACAATCCTTCCTCCTTGCCAATAAAGATTTGTTGGCTGATTATTCTTGGATCTAAGAAGCTAATTGAGTAATAATAGCAATCAACCACTTAACTCTGCCAACTGCCTGCAGACACCGTGCGTATGCTTCTCCTTAGACGTCTCAGTTCTTTACCTGTGGCAACTGAGGGGCAGAAAGGGTGGCTTCTGCAAGCTGTTGGAATTAGACATGACCTTCTTGATTCTGGTCAGCTCAGTATTTCTTATGATTACTTTCATATCAACCCATTATATTCATAAAACCGTCTAACTCTGTGTATTGCTGTGAAAAAACTTGTAATATTTTTTTACTAGAAACAAAAAAGAATTAGCATGCGTTCCTTCCTTTAACTGATGCTATATTTGACAAAATAACACAGTACCTGGAATTTAGTATGAAGTTAATTTTGATCTTTGTTTCAGAATGGGGTTGTGGGTGGGTATAGTTCTCATTAGAGGACTGGTTTTAAACTATAAAGATACTTCTTTTGCTGCTCAAATTACTGGCTGCCATCACAACTGACTCAATAACTTTCAGCATAGGAAACTTATGACAAATGAGTGCTTTGGTGGGAAGAGTAAATTAAGGATTTTCTTTACTCTGGAAAATCAACATTATCCGTGACTGAAATACTAACCAAATTTATGAGATGATACTGGATATTATTTTGGACTTCAGATTCTGAAGTCCTTCTGGCAAGACAACAGGTGGATATGGTCTATATTCTCTTAATTAGGATAAAATAAGATAATAAGATAAACTCCTCAACACAGACTTTCAAAGCATGATGTAAATGAGAAGAAAAGAAGATTTTGACAATACAGAAAAAGAAATGAAGTGAAAAATAAAATGAAGATAATTAGGGGAGAGCAAAGGCAAACAGAAGGTGCTGGGGTGGGGAGGGAATAAAAAGTGTTAAAATTATTTCATCCATATAGATAATGCAGCTATTTCACCAGAAAATTAAAAAAAAAACCACCTTACATCAAAGCTTTAGAATATAGAATAAAGGAAATATTTCCCAAGGTACACACAAATCTTGTCTATTATCTTTTCATTTTAAAAATATTTGGAACCTGAAAAATCTTCTCCAGAACCACTCGCAGGCACTGCATGGTTTGGGGCTGCCGCTGCCAGCATCCAGAGGAAGGCAAATACAGTGCCACTTTAGGGTGCTGGTCCTTCACAGCATCCCCCGAGGCTGCCCCTCCTCCCTGCCCCAGATAGTCCGTAGTGTCTCCAGACATATGTCTCTCTAACTGATCTCATGTACTAGATAGCACATCAAGAAATCACTTCTGGGGTAAGGTGTTGAAAAAAAACTCGCTGTCATTTGTCAGAAAGTAGCCAACTAAGGGAGTAGGTTAGCTGAAAGGCGAATTTTGATTGGGGGTGAAGGGATATAGAAGAATCATGCACACATTGTTAAGGAATTACCCAGACAGTGGGTAATTATTGGATGCTATATAAGCCAGAGAGAGGAAAAACCAGGTTTTTCTTCTGGAAGAATAACTAATGACCATATGGAAGATGAATTGGAAAGAGAGAGATTTTGGTCTGAGACACGGTAGAAGTTCCCTGAAAAGTCCCACGATTCCAGAAACATTCCACAGGCAGAGGTGACCAGACTTGATGCTTGGTTGAATGTATTTGGGGGAGGTGGGGAACAATGGAGAATAGAAGGAAAGACGGCTGAGGTTTGTAGCATGAACAGCTGAGGAGGTGGTAAAGTCATTAAACAAAATAGGGACAATGGGACAGTTGGGGCAAGGTGATGGGTGTGTGATAGTCATGTGGAGAGGAGGTGACACCAGCCATCTGAGAGGCTAGAGGTGGTGATTAAGAAAGTGGAGGAGATAAGGAAAGTGCATTTCTCCATTATCTATTATGCATAATGATTATACCCAGAGGAGAATTAAAACCACCTCAGGGAGTAAGTGCTTAGGGAGGAAAACATTTAATCTGAGGGGGAAACTCTGGAAAACAAAAACAAAGGAATCGATTTCATTCTTTTTAGTGGCTGAGTAATATTCCATTGCATGTATATTTGTACCACATCTTATTTATTCATTCATCTATTGATGAACACTTAGTTGCTTCCATACCTTGGCTTTTGTGAATAAGTCAGACAGAGAAAGCCAAACACCATATAATTTAAAAGTAAATGAACAAAATGGAAACAAATTCACAGATACAGAAAACAAATTGATGGTTACCAGATTAGAGGGGGGCTGAGTTATAAGTCAAAAAGGTGAAAGGGATTAAGAAGCACAAATTGCCAGTTATAAAAATAGTCACAGAGATGCAAAGTACAGCATAGGAAATATAGTCAATAATACTGTAATACTAGGTATGGTGTCAGCTGGGTAGTAGACTAATCAGGGTGAAAATTTCATAAGTTATATAAATGTCCAATCACTATGTTGTACACTTGAAACTAATATAATATTGTTTGTCAATTGTAATTTAAAAATAAAAACAAAGGATTGAGCAAAAATGTCTGGCAAAAACTTGTTTCTTTTGGGTAAGGTTTTATTATGTTTCTTTTAAAGTTCTGTATAGATATCCCCAAATGGCCAACGAGATGAAGGCAGTTATTTTAAAGCCTGGAATGTTCTGGTATGCAGTTTCTCGAGGCTTCCTTTGGCTTCCTTTGGCTTCCCTCCCTCCTGGCAGTGGCATTAGCTGCTCTGCTGCCCGTAGCTGTTCCTGGAAATGAAGACAGTAAGGCTCCTGCGGAGGGAAGGCCTCGCCATTGCCGATTCCCTAGGGCCTCTATATTACAACCCTGTGAGGATGTAGCCCTGCTTGTGCTGGATGAGAATAGTTCTCTCCTAAGGTTACGGGTCAGGAAAATGAAGAGACCTTTTATTGCTTCCTTACCCTCATTGATAAAACTTTTAGATCTTGGAATCAATCCTGTGTGTGAGGGTCTTTCAAGAGATTCCTCTTTCAGTATGTACACCTTGACCTGTGCACGCCATTGCTAACCATGATTATCAATGACCTTTTACTAAGGATTCACTTCTCAAACTTCTTGGTCATTTTGTGCCACATATGTTAAGGTTGCTAGTAGGAATGGATGGTGTAGATGGTCAGAGCGTTCTTAAAATACTTAAAGTGCTTTATAAAAGATGTAGTAATGAAGAGTTATTAATAAATAAAAAAGGTATACTCTAAAATTAATAAATAAACATCTAGTGAGAGGAGGCCTGATGGAAGTTGAAATAGGAAGCAAACTAGAAATTTCCAATAAAACTGATAAGGAAAATTCTATCACAAAGTTTCAGAAGGTCTGGTGTATATAGGGTCTTTCCCCTCTATTTTGCTACAAGGTGTGAGACCAAAACAAAATAGGAAAGGGACACTGGAGGAAACTTCTGGCTGATCAGAAAATATAGGCAAGCCAAGTTAAGTCTTTCTTACTAGTTAACATTTAGAAATATGTGCTGTTTGTTAATATGACACAAAATAAGCCTCTGATAATTAGTTACCTTAAAAATGGAGTAATGTTAGATGATTCAATGGCTGGAGAGAAGTTGTCATTGGGTAAAAAGTTTCAGTTACACAAGAAGATTAAGTCCTAGAGACCTACTGTACAGCATAGTATCTATAGCTAATGATATTAAAAGTTTTCTAAGAGAGTAGATCTTATCGTAAAAACAATAGTAATAAAGACGCCAGAAGGACACTTTTGGAGGCAATGGATATACAGAGTGGGGCAACAGTAGTTTTAAAGTTGTGAGTAGATGAAAAACAGTTTATTCTTATATTATTAACTATTAATCATTGTACTACTTTCTATACAAACAACTGTAAACCTACTTTTGCCCTACCCTGTATTTATGGCATAGACTGTGTTGATGGTTTCATGGGTATACGTACTGTACTAATATCCCAAATCATCAAGTTGTATACATCAATATGCATAGCATTTTGTATGTCGAGCATACCTCAATAATAGTGTTCTTTTTTTTTTAAATGAGGCCTTGGCCAATGTGGCTCGGTTGGTTGGAGCATCATCCAGTAACTGAAGTGTTGTGGGTTTGATTACTGGTCAGGGTATATACCTAGGTGGTGGGTTCAATCCCTGGTCCAAGCATGTACGATCCCCAGTCTGGGCACATACAGGAGGCAACGAGTGTGATGTTTCTCTCTCTCTCTTCCTTTCTCCATTCCTCTCTCTAAAAGGAATGAAAAAAAAAAAATGTCCTTGGGTGAGGATTAAAAAAATGAAGAAGGAAGAAGAAGAGGAGAAGTAGAAAGGAAGAAAAAGAAGGACCGGCAAGAAACTCGAAGCCTTCAAAATGTTGTACATATATTTCTCACATAGCATGGTGATTTTCAAGTTACAAGGTTTTGGGGAAACTCATAAACTCTCAGGATAGTTTCTAGCCTAGCCTAAGTAATGGCTGAGAATATTTAAATATTAATGGTTAAGGTAACAAATTATAGTTGAGTTTGCATTTTTAAAAACATCCTTTAAATTGTATATCCTGTGTTAATGTAGTGGCAAGAACAGGGCTCTTCACCCTGATCTCAGGTGATTCAGGGGCTCCCCTGTAGAATAAGGAGAGGGGACTCGGTTATGTGTAAGACCCGTTCATGGATAAAGATACCCCCCTAAAATCCCATCCTTTGATCATTTTTCTTATCTGTTTCAATAAAGCATTTTATTTTAAAAGTTCACTTTAGTAGTAAGACATGCATTTCACTTTGATTTATTTGATCATGGATAGCGAGAAGAAAGGACCTAGTATACTCCAGATTCTGGTCACTTCTTCCCATGCTCAGTCTCCCTTTTGCTTTTTTCCTTTTCCCTTTCCTTTTCTTTCCTTTTTCTCCTTCCTTCCTTCCTTCCTTCCTTCCTTCCTTCCTTTCTTTTTTTTTTCTCCAAATATAAGCAAAAGCTTATCTAGAAAGTCACAGAGGTGAGCCAGCCGGGTTTGCGAACTCAGGAAAGAAGCTACAGAGGCAACAGAAGGGCGCCTGCAGCTCAGGAAAGGCAAAGAAAACGTGCCCAAGGGGAAAGAGGGGGCAAGGCACAGAGGTGCTCAAGGGAGAGAGCATGCCTTTTACTTTATTATTAAATGACATTTTCCTTATTTCTGATTTTTAAATTCAATACATCGCAAAAGTTTCCTCATCTGCAATATGTTCGCAATGGTACCTGTCTATACAGCAATCTCACAGATAGATTGTAAGGAGTAAATGAATTCAGTATATGTAAACACTTAGAACAGGGCCTATAATCATATAAGCACTCAAATCGTTAGTTATTATTAGGACTATCAACATGTTTTTAGTGTTCTGAAAAGTCACTAAAGTATGAAAATAATATGTCATTGTTTATGATTTATGATCCCAACCATATGGCTGTTGCTATGAAGTAATACCTATTAAAATTTTGGTGTATCTGCTTCCAGACTTTCTCACTCTGCCTCTCCCTGTGTGCTGCAGACGCAATCTGCTTGCAGCTGGGCCCCTTTTGCAGCCCCTGGATTTGCTCCATTTTCATCTTTAGGACAGATTTGATGCAATAGATTCAAGTAAATCACTAATGGGCATTACAGATTTGACTGTGTGCTTTGAACGGAGACAAAGAAAACATTACCTTATACCTTCCACCGAAAATTTTTCTTAAAACACTTCCAACATTTCTCCTTTCCTCCAAAGTTCCTTTCCCTCTGGCAGCTGCCTCAGCTCTCCCCTCCCGCCCACCCACCTCCTCCACAGCCACTCCAGCTGCCTCCGGCCTCCCACACTGCGCAACACTCTGCAAGCATGCAGACTTGCTTCTGTAAAACCACCAAACCGGGACTCTTTAGGACAAACCTCAACCACCTGTTGACTGTACCAGGGTGAATCAGCCCATCTAATCTTTCAAGCCGGGGAGATAAAAGAAAAAGAACCTGCAAATCAGTCCGTGCGTTAGCGCACTGACTCTCTGCAAAGTGTGCTCCAAGAGTTCCGGGGTAAAAGTCCACGTCTGACCTTGATGGCAGTCCCATCAACGTGTCCTGTGGGTGTCTTAACCCAAGGAAGGCCCTTCTTCTATATCTCTCCGTTTACAAAAGTCCAGGCATACAAAGTGCTTTGAAAGAAAATAATAGAAATTGCAAGTCCTACTCTCTTCCTCATTTTTTGAAATACTGTGTAGTCTCTGTAATTTAGTGGCCAGTGGAATGAAGCAGATGCATCACCGCCATAAAAATGACTTAGATTATAATGTTTTCACTGCAAATATCTCTGTTCAAGAGATATTTGGATGCTTCCTAAGGAGCTGCCATCCACAATGCTGTGCACTACATCAGACCTTGCCAGTCTGAGGACTCAGAATTTTACATAATGGGCAGTCTTATGTCCATGCTATGCATGCATCTACTATATTAGTCTTCTCAAGATGCCATAATAAAATACCAGAGACTAGGTACCTTGAACAGCAGAAATTTGTTTTCTCGAAGTACTGGAGGCTAGAAGTCCAAGGTCAGCTTGCCATCAGATTGGTACTTGGTGAGGGCTCTCTTCTTGCCTTGCAGACAGCTATTTTCTCCCTGTATCCTCAAATGGCCCTTTCTCTGTGCTTGCAGGGTTGGGGGGAAAGTAGAGGAAGGACATAGAGAGGGATCTCTGGTGTCTCTTTGTCTTCCTATAAGGACACCAATGCTATTAGATTAGGGCCCCGGACTTGTGACCCCATTTAACTTTAATTAATCCCTAAAGACGCTGTCTCCAAATAGAGTCGCACTGGGGGTTAGGGCTTCAGCCTATGAACTGGGGGGACACCGTTCAGTCCGCAACACCTACCGAACACCAGCAGCCCGAAATAACTACATACTGGCAAAGCAGAGGACTTGTTTCTTTGGAATAAAAACTCGTTATAAGCTACAATACTATTTCTAAAAAGTGGCACCTATAGTAAACAGATACACAGAATTAGACAAGTTTTTGATAGAGGTTTACTGAGTATTTTCCTTGAAAACGGAAAATTCTTAATTTACACTTATAATAACATTAGCACCGAGAATGTTCATTTCCTTTCAAGAGGTATTCAAGAGGGAATTTCAAATTCCTTGAAATTTCATGTTTTCTTTTCTTAATGATAAATGAGAATCAGATTAAACCTCAGAAGTTGCATTTTACAGTTCTATTTGCTCTAATAAGTTTTTATGTCAAACAAAAATTTAATTATTGTTATTATCACAAGCCACACAACTTCACTAAAACTAGCTTCCTTTGTTATAAATTAATTTGGCTTAGGAGAAATTTTGTTCAAGCTGAATTATGAAAGAAGAGATATTTAATTCAATATTTTATTAAGGCAAATACAATACCTGGCTAATTTTTAAACATCTGGAATGTCATTTCTATTACCATTTTGGAAAAGCAAATATTTTATTCATTGTCTAACTCATACCAAATGGCAGTAATTGATCCTCTCATTTTTTTTTCTTGTCTAAAATCTTTTTACAGTTTTCCCAGGTGTTGTTGTTGCCAAGAAGTCCGTTCCTTTCTCCAGGAACACTTGACCATGCAGAGATCTGCAATCATGTAATATAGATCTATCATGTTGATTTGAAAGCTTCAAAGCCCAGATCTGACTACCAGAATTTAGCATAGAACAAAGTTAATTGTGGAACAGTGTATACTATTGACTAGAAATGAACCAAAATTATACAGGGTGGGCAAAAGCAGGTTTACAGTTGTTCACATGGAAAATAATACAGTAATTAATATATAACAATACTAAAATAAACTGTTTCACATACTCACAACTGTAAACCTACTTTAGCCCACCCCTGCATTTGAAGTGGGAATGAAAGGTCCCCTGTATTTCCTAAACACTGATAGAACTAGAGCTGCTACCAGCCACGTGCGGCTGCTGAGGACTTGAAATGTGGCTAGAGTGACTAGGCAATAAAATTTTAATTTTTACTTTAAATTTAAATAACCCCATGTGGTTAGTGGCTACAGTATTGAGCAGCGTGGACACAGAATACTTCCATTATCACAGCAAGTTCTATTAGATAGTCTGAGCTGGAGGCTCAATCAGACAGTGTTTCTGCAGGAGTGTGCTGACGTGAACTTCCTTCCGGGGGGCACGTAATGTCTGGTTGTTTCTCTGTATTAATTTAGCAGCCATTTATGGTCATTGTCTAGACCCATTATTTCATTAGGGGTTGTAAGATTGTGATATATTGATTCTATCATTCCTTCTTCGTTTCATTGACTGAAACACTTTTAGAAATAAAATTTCCCTCATCAACCATTTGGGTTACCCTGAGGTATAAGTTTGTACAGGAAGGTCAGGCTTACTTTTTAGTATAATCATGAATTTGTACACTTAGAAATATTTGATGTTTTAATTCATTAAACTCATTATTCTCACTGATCCACAAATTGTCTTCTATTTAGCCAGTATTATCTTTTGAATCCTTTTGACATGACCCCAGAAGTCTCTGATGGTTTCTTTATTTCTGACATGACAAGATACTCCAGGCTTATCCTGTGCACCTCCTGTCCCAGGCCGGACATTGCTCACTCTTCCAAAGTCATGATGCCTTTCAGGCAAAAATGAAATTTAGAGACTATAGCTTAGATTCTAGGGGTGCCAAATGCCACTGGACTAGTCATTGTTTCTAAGCCTTTTCAGTACACAAAGGTAAGAAATATTTTTGAAATTGAGGTATAATTGACATAAAGCATTGAAATTGATATATAACTGACATATAACATTGTGTTAATTTTAGGTAGAGTAGGTCCTGGAATGCATCACTTCCTTGTTTCAATTAACTTTGTTTTTGTTATAATGTTAATGAGATGCCCTAGGAACTTAACTCTTGTTTCTGTCAATTAGCCTATGGTAAAACTGGTTTTGTTATGTGTTGTTTCACTTAAAGTCACAGAACCTATGGATGCTAAGTCAGGACTCTACTGTATAAAATAATAATTTGATATATATATTGCAAAATGATTAGCACAATAGTTAACATCTATCATCACACATACTTACAAATGTTTTCTTGTGATAACTTTTAATATTTACTCTCATAGTAACTTTAAATTATACAAAATAGTATTGTTAACCATAGTCACCATACTGTATATTATATCCCTAGGATTTTTCTTATAACTAGAAGTTTGTACCTTTTGATCAGCTTCATCCATTTTGCCCACCCCCACCTCACTCCCACCCCTGTCTCTGGCAACCACCAATCTGTTCTCTGTATCTATGAGCTTCGATTTTTTTTTAAGATTCCAGATGTAAGTGAGAGATACAGTATTTGTCTTTCTCTGTCTGAATTAAGAAACATTTTAAAGAGAAAATATATCACATACAAGCACCTTTTAACTGATCTGTTTGTACCAGTCTCTGAATCGTACTTCCTCCAATACATCCTTGACTTTCTGTCAGAATCATCCTTTATAAAACACAGATCTGATCTTAATTCCCTTCTTAAAAACCTTTGCTGGAACCCTATTACAAAAAGAATTAAGCCAGAGCTCCTTGGCATGGTGTACATCCAGAGTCTCTCCAAATTTAGCTCCTAATCTCCACTCCAAACTTGTTAGCATTCATTCTTCTTTCCCCTACAGTTCAGTACACCATACTACTCCCACTACACTGTGCCTTTGCTCATCTAGTTCACTTTCTCTGAAATGCCTTGGTTTTTTTTTTTAATTCATGGGTATTTACATTCATCCTTCGATAAGTAGCACAAATATCAGTTTTCTCTAACTTTCCCACAGAGAACTAATCTGTTTCCATCATGCCCTACATAGTACTCTGAAATACCTTTACGTAGCACTAATGAAACTGTATAATATGATTTGTTTACATGTGTGTCTCTTTAGTTAGAATGTCTCCCAAAGTGTAGGACTCTTACCATTGATGATGGTACTATCCATGCTGTTACGTTACACTGAATAGTATTAAATATTGATATGTATAGTATAAGCATTATTCCTCTTTTACATTAGGGAGAAAGTTTTAGTTTGGTGTTAATATGGCTTTAGCAGATTTTTGCTATGTAATTAGTTTCCCTTTTAAAAGAGAGCAGTTCTCAGGCTTTGAAACTTTGCAGATCAAAGAAATTGGCTAGAATTTACATTTTACATTTTTTTCATGATTTTTCTAATGATTACCTGTCTATGAGACTTTAAAAATTAATATTGGTGATAAAGTTTCTTTTAAAAAATAAAAGCGAGCTAATTTAAAGAAAAACAGTAAGCATGTTATGGTAAAGAAGTACATCATTAAGGCAAAAATCTTGTAGGATATATGAAAATGACTTTAAGTCTGGGAAAGGTTGGGCTACGTCCTTCAGAATTAGGAGGCGTAACCTCTATTTTTCATTGCCAGTTCCTAGTGTTATGCGTAACATCCAGTGCATCATCGCTAAACGGCTGTCAAACGAAGTTAGAAGAAACCCCGGCCTCCAAATTATTAGGACCCAGTGTCTTTTTTTTTTAGTGACAGGCCTTCTCTAAGCTTACTTTTCTGAGAAAGTTAAATAATATCCATTATTACCATATAGATGACCTTTTAAATTACTTCCTATAGCTACAGTGGGAGAAATCATGTTCCCAAGGGGATTCAATCGCAGATTCTTCAACCGGATTGTGTGAAATGATTTCTAATTAACCAAAGTTCAGGGCACTAGAAGAATGTTCACAATACATTCTATACAAATCACATCACTCTTCACCTTCAGGGTCACGGTACACTTTAGGAAAGGGTAGACCAGAGCAGCTCTTACTTGAGGAGAGCTAGCACCATCTGTTGGGGAGTTCACAGCATAAGGTGATAGTCACTAGCAGGTGACTTCATTAATCCTGAATTGATATCTTCAGAGCACTTTTCATCACACAAATTTCAAGACTCTCATACATACCCAAATACAATTTAATTTTCAATCAGTTTTAGTTCTCCAATATGCCAGTCAAAAACAAAACTAGTTAATTGGATTAAAATGTACTAGCCTTTAATGATTTGACTCCTTAATTGCAGACTTGATAATCAGCCTACTTTGACCCACTTAAGAAATGGAAGAAAATACACTCTAGAGTTGCTTTAGAATAACAAATATGTGTTGTTTGGTCTTACAAAGCAGCCTTGGCATCTCTTGATTATCTGTGGTAACTAGCATTAGTTAATGATAGTCTACTATGCACCAGGAACTGTTGAATTTTAAACTTTACTAACAATCCAGAAACATTAATTTTCTACTCTCAAACTCTTTTCTCCAAAATTTATTGATGAAGTTGAGAGGGTCGTGTTTCTTCTCTCTGCCACTTGGAATAGATGGTCTAGAGTGACAAAAAGAGTAGGAGGGGAAGCTGGCTTAAAGAGGGCAATGGGGAACGAGAGGGAAAGGCCTAATTGCTTAGATTCTAAATGACAAGTTAGCTATCAGCAGCTTCCCCAGGGACAGGACTCAGGAGGAAGGTTCAAACTTCAGAAACAAATGCATATGTGCCTCTATTTGAAACATAACTTACAGACTACTGATTTTAAAATACTTGTGCATGAAGACAAGTTTTAACAAGCTGAAAAAGATTCTGATTTTCTTTTACTATACTCTTTATGGAACTGTGATTTCAATGAAAAGTTTAAAATCTCTTTACTCTTGAAAAGTGAGGTAAAGTATAATAGTCTCTAATGAGAACCTTACCCATTTTCCTAAAATATTTTCCAATTGAAGTCTATCTTTACAGGGAAAAAGCAAGAAGCATTAGATTGTACCTTTGTTTTATTTATTTCTTACTGAGATATAACATATCAGATATAACAAACTGACATAACATTGTGTAAGTTTAAGATGTACAACTGTTGATTTAACACATTTACATGTTGCAACATGACTATCACCATAGCGTTTGCTAACACCTCTATCACGTCACATAATTATTATGCGGAGGATAAACTGTAATTTTTTTAAAAAGTATTAATGGAAAGGAAGCAGAAGTTGCTGCAGAGAACAGTACATTAAATTCTGATGTAAAACAGGTGCTACAGTTATTAAACAATTGTCAGATTTTGCCAGTGTTATACTCTTTGGGAATTCTCTTGCAATTTACAGAGAACATCAACTCTCTCAAGCCCGTGGGTACCTTTTAGTGCCTTCAAGCAATGATACATTAAAGTGATAATTTTACCAAATGGCACCTCACTAAATTCTAGGACTTAAGAGAAGTGTTTGTGAATAGGGTAAGTAGGATTATGTCCCCTGACAGGCAGGGTATTCTGTCTTGACCTCAGTCTTTTCCCTGTTTCTTCTCTTTTTTTCATTTTAAGTTTTTAATGAAAGTTGTATATAAAGTTACTTTATTCCTGCATCTTCTCAATTGTTTCTTCCTTGTATTTGCCCTCTTCCTTTCCTGCTTGGCGAGATTTGGCTTTATGTTCAATGGTCTTTTTGTGGTCTCTGTCCAGCTTCAGCCTGGTGATAGCCGCCCTGCTGGGGTGAATGCCCCATGAACGGTTAGTTGTACCATTAGCTCTCTCCCGTTGCACTGGTTTGATGAAGATGACATAGTTCTTCCTGTAAACCTGACTACTTTGCCAATTTGCTGCCCTTTGTAACATCCTCGCATAGCCTCAACTTCATCATCCTTTTGGATGGGCATGGATCGAACATTGTACTTTCGTCTCAGCTCTTTGGAAAGAGAAGACAGATTATAATCTTCCTGTGAATGTGGGAAGGTACACTGCAATGCCTTTTACGGTTCTTGCACCAGTCAGAAGTCACAAAGGGACTGAACTTCATTTTGACCGCTGGCACCTCTGTGTTGGCTGTAAAAGGGAGGAGCTCCCTACTTCTTTAAATGCCAAGGGAAATGTAAAGTACAGCTTCATTAGTTACTCATCTCAATTGGTTTAAGGACCTGGTCAAGATACTGGTCAAGCCTAGCATTGCATAACATTCTTTTGTTTCCTACGCCTGACAATGTCCCTCCTCAGGTCTTCCAACTAGAAAGCAGTTTACTTACACTTTTTTACAACTGGCTGCCTCAAATCAGATTTGGAAATAGAAAGAGCACACTCTTTTATGTAATATAAATAATTTGGCTCTACAACATATTTTATCTATTATTTTAAATAAAAATTGTAGACATTTAAGGTGTAAAACATGATGACTTGATATACAGTGAAATTACTAGTCAAGCTAATGAACACATCCATTTGCTCACAGTTACTATTTCCACAACTTATTTTAAATCGGTTCTAGCTACCTCTAAAGTTTTTAATTGCGTCTCCTTCCACAGTTTAATACCCTTTCCTCACATACTTTCATTAACAAGAACAGAAAAAAACTCACTCCCAATCCACACTAAGTCTTTTCACACACTCTAACAGAAGCTTTATTTTTTTTAAATTATAAAGAGCTTTGTAGGGTTTTTCCAATTATAAAAAGCATTTAAAAAATAATCTGACAGTACCTAAGGTATGAAGAAAGAAAATGTCGGAGTATAATGCGTCTATCTAAAAAAAATCTATTGATACATGAATATGCAGATATATATTTATTTTAAACTAAAGAGTTCATGGTTTAATTAGAGTCTAGTGAATTTTTATGCCACTTTATATGTCAGGGAATAGGTGTATTAATAACTCTCACCTCCTATCAAATCAAGTCTCTTTTCTCTGCAAAACCAGTGTAGTAGATTAAATGGTGTGGTCCCAGAAAAGCTATGTCCACGTCCTAACCCCCCTTATTTGACATTATTTGGAAAAAGAGTCTTTGCAGATACAATTATGGATCTTGAGATGAGATCCTGAATTACCTGGCTGGGCCCTAGATCCAATGACAAGTGTCCTTATAAGACACAGAGAGGAGTTCATGTGAGATGGAGGTCGAGGTTACAGGTGTGCAACAATAAGCCAATGAATGTCTGAAGGCATTAGGGACTGAAGCCTCTCCTAGCAACTTCAGAGAGAGTGTGGCCCTGCCAACATCTCCATTTCAGATTTCTGGTCTTCAGAGCTGTGAAGGAATTTCTGTCATTTTAGACCACTGATTTTGTGGTAGTTTGTTACATCAGCCCTAGGAAATTAATAGTCAGTGTTCTAGACTTTTCCTACTACAAACCCAACCTGCTCTCCAGTGTTATTTTCCTGTTCTCCAGCTTTATGCTTCTGTTTGCCTCCTACGATTTCCTATACTGGCTTTGCACACGCTGTTTCAGTGCATGGATGTTCTTCTTCATTCTTCAAATATCTCTCCAAAACTTCTTCAGGGAAAAGTTCAGTGACCCTCTAGCTATGTTGCTAAGCCACATAAGGTCCCCTCTTAGCATCGTGTAGCTCTTTGCATAGCCCTTATCATAGTTTATATCTTTATTAGTGTGATTATTAGATTCTGCCTCCTTACCAAATTGTAAATTCCATGAGAACAGGAACCCTACCCTTTTGCCCCCATTGTATTCCCAGTCTAGCCCTGTGCCTGCTGTGCATAGCAATTCTTTTTGAATGAAGGGCTACTCTTACAGAAGTGTTTGCAGACCTTGGGACTCATGGCTTTTGAATCCACTGTGGGCTAAGTAGGATGGCCACATTATTTATCCTCCAAAATTGACCACTTCTAAGAATGAAAAGGGGTTCTATTAACAATTACAAGTCAGTTGATTACAGTCCTGGGTAACAGGCTAAGCCAACCACAGGAGCAGAAGATAACTAGAAAGGGGTGGGCTACCACATTTTGGAGCAAGGGAGAGAGGATAATTTAAATTTGCTTACTTGCCACTCCATTTTCATTGCTTTCTTCTACATCAAATGAGTATGTGTTTATTCCGTTATTGTCCATCTTTCTTTGAGGGCCAGGAACTTGGCCTGTTTTGTTTGTTGCTATATCCCACATCCAAAACAGTTCCTGGTATATAACAGATACTCAATAAACATCTGAATCAATGGTACTAACAGCTGAATAGCATCTCCTAAAGGAATACAATAGACCCCCTTATTCACAGTTTTGATTTCCACGATTTCAATTACCAACAGTCAACTACAGCTCTAAAATATTAAATTTCCCCAGGCATCCACATCACCTGCTCCTGACGGCCAATCATGACATTCTCATAGCTTGATCCAGAATCACCAACAGCAAACGATCCTCCTTCTGACATATGGCTAGAATGTCAATAGTAGCAGTGTGCTACCTCATTCACATTACTTAAGCAGGCATTTTATCACCTCACATCATCAGAAGAAGGGTGACTACAGTACAATAAGCTATTTTGAGAAACCACATTCACATAGCTATTGTTGTTAATCTCCTACTCTGCCTAATTTATAAATTAAACTTTATCATAGGTATAAATATATTCGGAAAAGAGCAAAACTACCAGTATCTATAAGGCTCGGTATCCTAGGCTCCAGGCATCCACTGGAAGTATCCTCCCCACAGAAGGGAGGGCTTCTGTAATGGATGAAGATTCAAAACACCGAAAAAACACACAAAACCTCGTAGTTTGGAAGCCTAATAAAGCTCAAGACTAAAGGGGCTGGAGACAGAACAATTGCCAAGGTCCAGGGCTGAGGACGCAGGGTCGAAGGCCCCAGTGCATTGGGTCTGTGGTGCCAATGAATGCCTCCCTCACATTTACCCACCCCGCCCCCGGATGCGCTCTAACACGGGGCTCACCGGCCTTAGCACCTAGGACCCCTCTGGCCTCCAACCTTCTAGCACACTCTGACACCAACTGTCCCCACCCCGGACTTCTCAAGACCAGGCCTCCAGTACTGCCACCTCCCCGGCGACGCGCCCAGCCCACTCCCCAGAGGCCGCAGGACCCTGGGACACTGGGACAGCCCACTGACTAGGGCCACTCCTACTCGGGCCTCCTACACCGCCCCCTTCTCGGATGCTCCAGAACTCCGCGACCCTACAGCGCCCGCTTCCCCTCCCCCCAGGCCGGGGCCTCCAGCACCGCCCCCCCCCAGCATCCCCAAGGATCCGCGACTTCCGCACCGCCCTCTTCTTAGATCCCCTCTGACCCCAGACCCCGTGCTTCCCACTCCTTATCCCCTGCGGCCCGGCCCTCCACTGCTGCTCCATCCCCAGATCCCCCGGGCTCTGGGCCCCACCCCCGCGCGCTTTGCTCCGACCGGCTCGCCGTTCCGTACCCCCCACCCCCACGCCCGCCTCTGCGGCTGCGCGCTGGCGGGGCCGAAGCCGAGGGGAGGGGGTCGTGCTGGGGGCCCGCGGAACTGCGGCGGCGGCAGCGAGAGACGGAGTGAGCCTGGCGGCCACGGGCAGGCTCGGAGGGAACGAGGAAGCGGACATGTCTCGCTACACGAGGCCCCCCAACACCTCCCTGTTCGTCAGGAACGTCGCGGACGCCACCAGGTGAGCGGCGGCGCCCGCAGGTTGGGGCGCGGGGGAGGGGCAGGGTAACGGCCGCATCCCGGACCACGACCGCGGCCCGCCAGGGCTGCCCTGCGCTTCTTCGCCGGCCCGGCCGGTGCTTCCCGCGGAGGCCCCGTTCCCGGGGCCGGTGTGAGCCCTGCGGCTGCTCGGGGCCTGGGCGGGACTCGCGCCTCCGCCTTTGGGCCGGCGTTCCGCCGGGCGGCGCGCAGGAGGGCATCCGCGCCTCCGTTGCCGGCCCCGGGTGGGTGCGGGTCCTCTCCTGGGGACCCGGTGGAGAGCAGGATGCCCCGTTCTGGGTAGCCGAGGGCCCTGCCGCCTCTGGCCGTGTGTGTTTTCGCTCGGGCGGGTGCCTGCGTTTCAGCCCCTTTGTCGCCCTGTTCGCTAAAGCCGCGCGTCTTACCTCCTAGATGAAGAGGAATTGGGGTTGATGAGAACGTATTACAAAATAATGCGTATCTTGGGTCTTCCTTTCCCTCAGTCTGGTCTGTCTTACAGGTGGTGCTGGTTAATTTTATTCATTACTCAGTTTTATACTATACACAAGGGATAACTTCAGTAATGAGATTTCTATGGTTTTCTTTAAAGTTCAGAATACAGTATAAACACCCATTATAACGGTTTGCATAGACTTCCCTGGGCGATTTTTGATGTTCTCAGTCTAACCACCCTTGAGTTTTCTTTCCACATAATGCCTAAACGTAGATCGTAAGAAAAAACTTCATACAGCACTTTCTCCCTTAATAGGAGCCAGGGGGAATGACTAAGGGGAGGGAGCGTTAATAGACATTTTCATTTCACTGGGCTTTATTAATTTGCAGCTTCCGCCCCCCACCACAGCCTTCATAGGTATGCAATATTATCTTACTGTACGTAAAGGAAAAATAAAGCCCCGAGTTTTAATGCCTTACCCCCGGGGCTTTACAGCCGCAATTATATTGGATTCCTTTACTCCAGAGTCATCTGTTGTAATAATTTACCTTTGAGGAGTAAATGTTAAGTATTTTTTTTATTTGATCCCTGCTTTTATATATGTCACAACTGTAGACTGTGAATTAAAAGATGCCTGTGTCTACATTCTTCTCTAAACCTGTTTATCAATTCATTACAGAGAAAACAACCAAAATTTATAATTTGGGTAAGGTTAAAAAAAAAAAAGTCCCCACAATTAGACCACTTGAATACTGAATAAGCATTATGCCTCCCCAGAGTGTGTGTGTACAAAAAAATTAGAGGTTTCCAATTCTAATGGCCACATGGGCCAGGCAGGGCAAGAAGGATGAGTGAAGTTCTCAGGTTATAAAGCACAATAGGACTGTATGGTCTGTAGCAAATGGAAAAGAATATGTGCTATTTAATGGGGTCAGCAGCAGCTACTAAGCTCCAAGTGATAATTGCTATGTAAACATTTGGACTTGTTGACATATCTTTCTGATTTCCAAAAGAAGTAGGAAACTTTATTTTGTGTGTAAGTGCCCTGTTTCAAAATGTTAGCATTTATTAAGTTGAATCATATGAAATTCATAGGTTTAAAAGCTGTAAAATATAGTATCTTGAGATTTTTGTCTCCTGGCAATTGTCTTCAGTTTGGTGGGAATAAACTGTTATAAAAATTCAAAAAATAAAAGGTGTAAAATACTGGCAGTTTCAATACTATTTTTAATGTTTAAACATTGTGTAGGCCAAATAAAGCACATGATACAGGTGACATACAACATACAAGTGACACATGACCTCTAACCTAGATAACCCACCTCTGAGTGATCAAGACTGATAATTGAGATTTATTGATTTCCTTTTCCATTTTTCACCACTTCTTAACTCTGCTACTGGGGCAATCAAAATCTAAGAGGATTGTATTGATGAAATAATAATTGTTAACATTTTTGAGTACTATGTGCCAGACGCTGTACTAAAAACTACATATATTACACTAACATTACATTTTTACAATTATTCTATAATGTATTTCTTTAATAACCCCATTTTACAGATAAGAAACTCAGGTTTAGAGAGATTCATATCTTGCCTGAGATTGCACAGCTGCTGAGTAGTAGTATGAAAGTAGAATCACACATGTAACCTATATTAATAGCTTTTTTGTACAAGGTGGCATACAATGTAAGTTAACTAGCAATATGACACCTAGACATTAAAGTTAGCTTTAACATTTAGGATGCTTATAAAGAAAATCATTGGGATAAATCACTGGGAACACAAAACAAACAGGGTATAAAATGATACACAGTATGATTTCAATTGCATAAAAATGAAGAAAGGGAAAACTATATATAAAAAAATGAGTCTGGAAAGAAATCCAGTTAAGTGGCTTTTTCTTTCCTATTTAAAAAAATTTTTTTAAGTAAAAATGTTTATGTAAAGTCAAATTTTATTTAAAACATTTCTTTGAAGTGATCATTTTAATATGTATGATAAAAGACAAGACATTAAGAGACATGGGTTACCATAAAATTTGTTAGGAAGGCAGTTGAGCACAACTAAAGAAAGACTTAAAAATACATTTTACAGTTTTATAATTTGTTAATTTGTTTTCACTAGTAAAACAAGGTGGCTCGGGAAGAATATTAATTTTAATATATTTGCTGCTTTGCTATGTAGTAATTAAAAAAAACTGAGGTACAGTTTTCTAGTCCTAAGTATAACATTCCTGTTTTGATAAATAATATCATGTTATTGATCTATTATTGGGAGCAATGATCAAGTACACTTCTCTTGAACATACTTAGTATTCTTTGGTTACAGTGTATATGAGGTAATATTGATGTTAGCATTTATAATGATGTAATAACATTAAAGAGAATTTAGGAAGAATGCTAAAAAGTTTCAGCAAACTAGGAACAGAAGGGGACTTTCTTAGCCTGTGAAAAAGTTATAGCTAACATCATACTTAATGGTACAAACTAAATGCTTCCTACCTAAGGTGAGAACAGGACAAGAATTCCCATGCTCACAACCTCCATTCAGCATTTTATTGCAGGTCCTAACCAGTACAACAAGGCAAGAAAAATAAAAGACAGAAATTATAAAGGTAGAGGTAAAATCTGTCCCTGTTTTTAGGTGACATGTTTGTGTTCATAAAACTATAGTAATTTATAATTGATAAGTTTTAGTAACTTATCAAGATACAAGGTAAACTTATGAAATTCTGTTTCTTCATATTAAAGGCAAACAATTAATAAAATATTTTAAAAACTCCATTTTTCTTACTGTCAGCTCTTTCCCAAACTGATTATATTGCAGTTCAAAACATTCCTGATAAAAGGCTTTAAAAAAAAAAAGAAACGGACAAGTTTATTTTAAAAAGGTAAAGGATCTAGAATAGCCAAAAGGGTTTTGAAAAAAGGTTACTGAAGCTGGAAGATTTATGCTACTTGACTCAAAGACTTACTAAAAAGATACAGTAATCAAGACAGTGTGATACTAGCCTAAGGTTAGACAAGTAGATCAATAGAACTGAGTAGAGTCCGTAAATAATCTACTTACAGAGTCAATTAATTTTGACAAAGGCACTAAAGCAATTTAGTGGGGAAGAGTGTTTTCAACAAATGATGCCATAACTGGATATGCATATAGGAAAAAAATTAACTGTAACCTGTAGCTCACATCATAATTTGAGCTGGATTATCAGTCGAAATGTAAAAGATAAAACTGTAAAGCTTTTAGAAGAAAATGTAGGAGAATATTTAATGACTTGGGCATAGGCAGACATTTCTTAAAGGACAAAGAAAGCAGTTACCGGAAAAGAAGGACTGTTGATAAATTTCACTAAAATTAAACTTTCTGTTCATTAAAACATACCATAAAAAAAGTAAATAGGCAAGCTGCAGACTGAGAAAATAGTGATAACATATATTGCATTTTGTTGTGTATAATGCGTACTTTTTTGGCCCAGATTTTTGAGGGAAAAATAAGGATGTGCATTTATACATGGGGAGTACTAATCATGTGTAAATATAAGTTTGTTAGTGGAACATGAAATTTCTTGTACCATAATATGTTAAAAAATAAATGCTAAAATTCCTTTATAGTACACAAAATGAGTATCTAAATGTAAATGAGTAAGAAATTAAATTAAAAATTAAAGCGAAAGTTTTTTTCCTGAAAGTTTGGTCCAAAAACATGCGTGCGCATTATACATGGCAAAATACAGTATCTGACAAAGGACTTTCTTAGAAAATATGAAGATCTTCTATAATTTAAGAATAAAAGGAACATTATTCTTAAAACTGACAAGACTTAGACACATCACAAAGAAAAATAGATGATTGGCCAATTAGCACAGGAAAAAGTGCTTATTAGCATCATTCGTCATTAGGGAAAAGCAAATTAAAACCATAGTAAGATTCCACTTCACACCCACTTGAACAGCTAAAATTAGAAAGACATAATAACAAGTGCTGACAGAGATGGGCACAACTTAAACTCATACTTATTGATGGAATTATAAAATGGTATAAGCACTTTGCAGAACTTTTTGGCAGTTTCATAAAAGTTAAACATAAGCCCTGGGTGTTGTAGCTCAGTGGATTGAGCGTCAGCCTGTGAACCAAAGGGTCGTGGGTTCAGATTGCCCAGTCAGGGCACATGCCTGTGTTGCAGGCCAGGTCCCCGGTAGGGGGTGCATGAGAGGCAACTGCACACGGATGTTTCTGTCCCTGTTTCTGCCTCCCTTCCTGTCTAAAATAAAAAATAAATAAAATCTTTCTTAAAAAGTTGAACATAATACATCCTCTTTAAATCCAGAAATACTACTTCCAGGTATTAACTCAAAATTAATTACCCATAAGCATGAAAAGATGTTGCATCTCCTTTGTCATACAACAAGGAGGAACCCATTCACTTTGTATCTTTGAAAATGGTGGGGATTAAAAGTTGTTAATGAGGAGTGTAAGTTGATCTGGCCACTTTGGAGAGCATGTAAGTGAAGCTGAAGATAGGCAGGAGAACTTTAGCAGAACTCTAGGAAGCACATGTATCATAATGTACACTGCACCATAGTTTGCAATTTAATAAAACATCTAAATGATCATGCACAGAAAGATGAATGAATAAATTGTGGTTTATTCACAACAATGTCAGTACAAAGTTAATATAAGTGAACTTAGAGCTACATGGAGAAATCACAAAAGTGGGGAAGGCAGGGTGCAAAATAATACAAATAGTCTGAGACCATTTACATAAAATTTGATACATTGAAAAACAGTGTACTTATAGATATATGCATTTGCAGTAAAAATACAAAGTTATGCAGGGGAATGGTGAACACCAATGATTGTTTCTAATATTGGGTTGGCCAAAAAGTCCATGTAGTTTTTTCCGTAAAATAAAAGGCATTTTTTATTTTCACAGTAACTTTATTGATTTGGATATTTTGAGTATGTCATCCATCTCCCACATAGTATCACGTTGATTATCCTCAATTAATGTCTTGATTTTATGACTATCAACTTTAACTCTACCTGACCATGGAGCATCATCCAGTGAGAAATCTCCAGCATGAAACTTCACAAACCACTTTTGACATGTTCGATCAGTCACAGCACCTTCTCCATACATACGCTGCACAAATCTTTTTTTGCATTTCAGTTGCGTTTTTACCTTTGAAATAATGAAGTTTAATATGCTGAAAATTTGCACAATTTTTTCATCTTCAATATTAAAATGGCTAGACAAAAATTTACAAGGTTTGGTAAGTTTTTTAAAAAATGCATGCTGATGGTAGAGCTGTCACAGTACAATCTAACAAAATTGTTTTGAAATTGAATGAAGTTAAAGACAACTAAGAGCTACTAGAGCCATCTTATGGAAAAAAGCCAAAAGAACTTTTTGACCAACCCAGTATCTCATTTCTAAAATACTTAAAATTATGGCAAATAGGCAAGTATTGAGATACAATAAATCTTTTTGGTGGGTATATGGGTGTTTGTTTTAAAATAGGTTACAACTAATACAAAAAAATAAATAAAAATAAAAGAACACAAAATAACAGCCAGCAAGTGACATAGTGGAAACAGTGAATGGCAGCCACCTCTTTTGAGATTTGTTCCTTCGGACTTCTGTCACCCTTAGCTTGTGGGACTCCAAGCCTTTGTAACACACATTGCTCCAGCCTCCTTCTTCATACCATCTAGGATCTTTCTTCTATCAGCCACTCACATTTGGTTGGTATGATTGATTGCCTTAGATGACAATAATTTGAGCTCTAGCTTTGCTGTTGACTGTGTGTACCTCTGGGCAAAGTAACTTCTCTTACTCTCTATTAAATGGTAACAATAATGTGTCCTTCACTCATTAACATAGCAAATATATATTGAGTACCTACTGTGTGTAAGCAACTATACTAGGTACCGAGATACTACACTGGTGGAGATAGCTACTTTAGAAGTGATTCTCAACTCTGAGTTGTAGAATTGCCTATAAAGCCCTTAAAAAATTTAATAATAACTGGGACTTAGAGGAACACTAATTAGGACCAGGGTTAATGCATGAGGCTGGCGTGCCTGTTTCATTGTTTTCACAAATGATTCCAATATTCAGAAATGGTTGAGAATCTTTACGCTGTTGTCTGTGTTTTATGGGCGCAGAAATGGTGTTTTTCTTGTTCTCTACCATACCTTAGACTTTAGAGCCTGGCCTGTAGTGCTTAATAAGTATTTGTTGAACGAATAAATGAAAGAAAAAGACATTGTCATTATCCTCTAAAGCCAGTAGCCTCTAGTCTCTCAGGAAAGGTAGCCAAACATGTTATAATGAGTACTGAGTGAAATAAAAATACTAAGTAATAAAATATAATATAGTATGTCATAGTATTGACTGCACTGGTTGGTATATAGTAGCTATGTAGTCCATGTTAGTTGAATCTTTATGTAATAATTCCTAAATCCACATCTGTAACTTTAATCATTGACTTCTAGTCTTGAGATGAAAATAAAACTGATTAATATAATTTGTACAATCACAATTTTCAGTTGCTTATAGAACGCTAATGGATGTTCTGTTATCACCTCAAATTTTGCATTTCTAAACCTGAAAGCTTCTTTTGCCTCTCTTCCCCCTCTTCAATCTAACTTTTTTCCAGCTATCTAATTTTGGTCACTGACACCGTCTTTCTTCCATTTGCCCAAGCAAGGCCCTTGCAGTCATCTTTGAGTTTTTTTTCTGTAAAGTGTTTTGACATGCTCTTATTTCTTCTGAGCCCTGTGTTGTGCCCATAGTTCAATGCGGAACCTCTTGAGATCTCTGTGAGGTAGTGTGCTGTAGTCATTAAGAACACAGACTAGTGTCAGACTGGGGGAGTTTGATTCCAGCTCTGTCACTTGTTGGCTCGGTGACCTTGGGTGAGTGCATCTGTCAGCAACCATAGAGCTGTGAGAATTAAGTGGTCTTAAGGTGAGCAGAGGCTAGCATATAAATGCACTGTAACTGTAAGCTATCAATGCTAAGTATTTTGTCTTTTCAGTTAAAATGTAGCCTCACAAAGACAAATATGGTATGTATTTCTTTGGTATCCCCTCTTTAATATTTATCACAGTAGGCCTATATGAGGCTCAAAAATATGTCAAATTTGAGAATATAGTAGTTATTTTGCTTTATGTTTAATACTGAAACATCTATTTCTTTTTAAGCCTGGGAAATGATTTTAGGACTTCTTTAAAATCCAATTCTTGTGCTTGCAAAACAGAATTAACATAAACATAAAATTAGAGTGAAGCAAATGAATGTGCTCCTAATGAAATAGTTTATAGTTAGAACTATTTATATTGACAGTTGAAAAACCTTGTAATAGGAATAACTTTCAAGGGCAGATGTGCTCAATCAGTGTTTCCCAACCTGATTAGGCATAACAGCCACCTGGAGTGTTTGCAGCACTATAGATTCCCAGCCCCCAATCCAGACTTCCTGAACCAGAATCTCCAAAAGCAGGACTTGAGAATTTTTCTTCTTTCTTTTTTCTTTCATTTATAAACTCTGGGTGAGTCTTTTAAGAGACAATTTTAAATAATGCTAGTCTAGATAATGTACTTTCTTTTGAGGATTTCAACTTGATTTCTGTGGGCATGATATTTTAATCCACCTATTCATATTTCTTTGCCTTATTTCTGAAACAATTTAGGCCTGAGGACTTGCGTCGTGAGTTTGGTCGGTATGGCCCTATAGTAGACGTTTACATTCCACTTGACTTCTACACCCGCCGCCCAAGAGGATTTGCTTATGTTCAATATCCTTTATTTTACTGTGTGCATGTGAATATACTACATACATGTGCATATTACATGTATGTATTCAGGAGCGTATGTTACGATATTAATATTGCCTAATTAAATGTGTTTATTTTCTTGCCTCAGAAAATCTAAAGCAGTCCACAGTAGCTGGCAAGCGCCCCCCAGTTTGAACCAACCTGTTAGCTAGAATCCAAGCATAAACCGAGCAGGCGAGACAAAAGTCACCTAAAGTTCAAGCATCAAGGAGTAAAGAGGGAGGGTGGACACAGATATAAAGACCTGGAAGAGGGGAAGTCTTTATCAAGCAAAAGACAAAGCCAACACCAGGTTGAGACTTCGGCTTTCCTACATTTACTCAGAGTTCCAGAGTCAAAGCCAAGTCTGATTTTGTTGGTTCTTCGTCTCTTATAAAGTCCATCTTGCACGCCTTAAAGAGTAAAAGTCAAGGTTCAAGATCAAGTGACATTGAGGTAATTGCCAAAGTCTCATTTTGTTTTGCATTTCTTGAGCTTTTTCTGTTTTCTATTAAAAAAAAATTTAAACCAGTGAATAACCTCCTGAAATATAGCTATTCATTTTATATAGCTTATGTCCATTTTAGTTAGGTTTAATATATAATTTATGTAGATAAGGGAGTTCAGTGGGTTATTACAAACCAGTATATATAATTGATGTTTACAGATTGCTTTTATGTGTTCTCCTATAATTATACCCCACGTAATAAAAGCATGAAGGTATTTTAAAGCAGTAGAGTAACAGGTAAATAATGATGATTTTTAAAGGACTGAATCAGTTTTGAAAATATGTTTTAGCTCAGTTATGTGTGTGCAGCTTTATCTATAAGTAATTGCTCTGAAATGTCATAATTAAAAAGCTTTTTATTGAAAGCATAATTTTAATTTCAGAAGACAGTCTTCTGCATGCTGATTTTTTCCAGTAAAAACCTGATAAATTTTTTACATGAAAGAAGGGAGTGAGTTCTAGTCAGTTATTTTTTTTTCTCGTAACATGTTTGAAATTATACATGTATACTGCAACTACACTAATGTATACATTAATAGTATACTTGCATGTTTGTTTATTTTTAGATTCTTAAATCATAATGGGCATTTGTTTTCATAATAAATGTAAATTTTTTTATTATTCATATTGGAGATGTGAGCTTAATAACTTGAACTTGTTTTTCCTATAAATTTCATGTCACATAAATGATTCTTTAAAAATAACATTTTTACTTGATATGTGATATTCAAAGTGTCCTTAACAGCTACTCATATTTGAAGATGTTCGCGATGCTGAAGATGCCCTTTATAACCTCAATAGAAAGTGGGTATGTGGCCGTCAAATTGAAATACAATTTGCACAAGGTGATCGCAAAAGTAAGTGTGACTAAACATTAGATCTTGTTTATTCAGAAAAATGAATTTTAGCAATGACAGATTTTTTTTGTTTAAAATTCTTTAAACAAAAAATATTATTATTTGAGTGGCTATGACTGAGGTTTTCAGGTAATGAATTATAAATCTGGCACTTCATATTCTAGCACCAGGCCAAATGAAATCGAAAGAACGTCACCCTTGTTCTCCAAGTGATCATAGGAGGTCAAGAAGCCCCAGCCAACGGAGAACTCGAAGTAGAAGTTCTTCATGGGGAAGAAATAGGAGGCGGTCTGATAGCCTTAAAGAGTGAGTACAAAATACAAGAGGATTCAAAACTTAATTTTCTACTGTTCCTGGAAAGAATTTTATAGGGTTTTGAAAAACAGGCCATTAGAATCATTTTGTTAAATATTCATAAAGAATCATCTTTTGTAGAAAGATTAACTTTGGTTTATTAAATACCTTCCAATGTTTTTATGTCATGACAGATTTAACGTTTTTAATGCAAAGATAATATATACTAAATAAAACAAAAAATTAAGAATATATACTTGACAAATAAAAGTGAGGAATTTTAAATAAATAAAAATTTCCTAAATGAATCCAATAGTTAAGAATGTTAAGCTCTGGTGACTAAAAACTCTCAAGAAGGGAAGGAGGTTGAAATTAAAATGAATGTAAATCAATGTATTTATAAAAGTAAATTATTTTCAGGAATAAATTCCAAGTATAGTAGTATTGCAGGAAGAAGACATAAGAATAGTAAATTTTTCAGAAAAAGGTATTTTGAAGTTACCAATTTTGCTAGCCAGGAATTTGTTTCTCTTAGAATGGTAAGTCACAATGGAAATTAATTACTTGGTGAAGTTATTTAAATAATAAATTATATTAGCATGCATAAGTTTTTAAACATTTGTCCTATTAGTCTTGAGTTTTAATGCTGAAGTTTTTTGATAGAGAACTTAATGTAGAATTTTAAGGTGAATTCTATTCTTAAAGAATGATCAGCATTTAGACTAGTATCTTCTTTCTGTGAGCAATAAAAAGAGTTAGCTCTTCTAGACTATATATATAGTACACCTAACCTATATAGGCCCACTTATCCTCAAATCAGAGCTGATCACTGGGTTGCTCACTTTCATTCCAGTCCTTCCATTCCTCAACTCCAATAACCTAGACAAGAAAAGCTCAAAAGAAGATATATGTATTAGAGTTGGAGTCCCTAGTTCTAAAAAGAAGACTGTGAAGTGGCCTGGTGCCAATCCCTTCAGCTAAGTGGAAGGAAAAAATAGGAAGAGAGAACCATATCTGTGTCTTTTAAAATCCAAGAATTCTGATTACTAGAAAATGTGGCCAGATCTAGTCAGAGCTGTGCAAGTCAGATTCAAATTCTTACATGTCAGATCAGTACCTCTCCTTGGGTATGAACCAAATTTGATTATGACCTAACTTTAAAAGGGAGGCATGAATGTGGGAAGAAGCATTAAGCTTCTTTTCAAAGCTAGGAGAATCCAGGTTAGGATTGACTGTTCCTGAGATTGGTGAAGAAATATTTAGAATCAGTCATACTCTGAAGGTTTATTTAAGAATATGTATAAGAGTATAAATGTTGCATCTACAGGGAATAATCCAGCTTGTCCCATGACTAAGGGATTTCCCCATTGATTGATATTTGAGATTTAGACTCTGATATATAGTTTCCATACTCAAATACAAAATTATCTTTATAGAACTTAAAACATGGTGAGAGCAGATTAAGATTTAAAAAAATTTTACATGCCTTGTCTACAGGAAAACCACACCAATACCATTTGCATCACTTCTGGCTTCACAGAGGACATGAATAGTGTAAGGGAATGATGTTGGACAGTTCATTCACATTGTTAATGGATTTTGTATCTCTATATATACTATTTATTTATATACTATACACTATACATGTATAGACTGTATGTTACTATAAATATATAAACTATACATGTATAGTTTACCATAAGCTTAGAGTAATGTGGATAGTACATGAAAATGACAATTTTATATATCAAAAATCAAAGTAGATGTGCCTAAAGGCACACTGTCTTAACATACTGAATATCCAGTGGTCTTGGTAGAAACACTTAGTTTATAAAAGGAAAAAGAAAAGAAAGTGCCCATTTGATTCATTAAGAATATGTTGTTTCCAAATGCAATATAGCCTTGGTTAACCAGTTTTTCTCCTGGTTGATATAAAAAAAGTAGATATTCACATCTTTGTCTGCTTTCTAGTTCAAGTAAAGTATAATACTTGACTAGAGAAAAAAACAAAAAAAAGTCTGTTCCAAATCATCATGGAGTATCAGGAATAGAAAGAACCACATTTTCTTGCAAGACAATGCTATTCTGCCTTGTACTAGTTACAAGATCATTGTTTAAACTCACTGACCTGTTTTTTTTGTCATCCGTAAAGTTATATTACAGAGAATGTAAATCTTAGCTAGCTCTCCAGGTTTTCATGAGGATCAGATTTTGTGTGTGTATATGTGCATGTGAGAGAGAGAAAGAATGTAAGTCTAACGTGTACTATACATATATACTGTATATGTGGTATTACCTTGGACTAAAAAGAGGACTCTTATTTTGTCTTCAGTAGATATGGAAAACTAGTTGGCCGCTATCAGTAGACTGAGCTTTTTGAGGAGCAAAGATTATGTCTTATTCATACTAATATCCCTAGCATTTAAGCAGTAACCTTTAGCTCAAAGGATATTGAAATAGCATCCAATTTTTTCCATGTTAGAAATTTTTTTCAAGGACAGTATTTTTTTTTTCTATAACTATGTACCACAGGAATGAAATTTAATAATTTCTTTTAAAGATGTTATTTATTGATTTTTAGAGAGAGGGGAAGGGAAAGAGAGAAAAAAATCAATTTGTTGTTGCATTTGTTTATGCATTCATTTGTTGCTGCTTGTATGTGCCATGACTGGAGACTGAACCTGCAACTTTGGCATATTATGATAGTCTTCTAACCAACTGAGATACCCGACCTGGGCTGAAATTTAATAATTTCTAAAAAGACTGCATTTATTCCAGAATATATTCTGTATTAATATATTTATACTTTCCAGTGCTCTTTGTTCCTTCCTGTAGTTCCATGCTTTATCTGGGGTTGTTTTCCTTCAACCTAAAAATTTTTTAGTATTTTTTTTTCCTCACCTGAGGATATGTTTATTGATATGAGAGAGAGAGGAGAGAGAGAGAGATAAAGAGAGCTAAAGAGATAAAGAGGGAAAGAGAAAGAAAGAAGAAAGAAAGTGAGAGAAAGAGAAACATTGATGTGAGAGAAACATTGATTGGTTGTCTCTTGTATGTGCTCCAACTGAGGATCAGGCCTGCAACCTAGGTATGCTCCCAGACTGGGGATCGAACCCAGTCCCTTTTGGTGTATGGGATAACGCATTAATCAACTGAGCCACCCAGCCAGAGCAAGTATTACATATACTGTAAGTCTGTTGGCAGTGAATTGTTTCAGCTTTTGCTTGTCTGAAACATCTTCATTTTATATTTATTTTTGAAGAATATTTTTGCGGGAGATAGATTTCTTGGTTGGCAGGGACTTTCCCCCCATTTTTTTTCTTTAATAATATTCCATTTTTTAAAAGTATATTTTATTGATTATGCAATTACAGTTGTCCCATTCTTTTCTCCCCTTCATCCCCTTCTGTTCCATACCCCCTCCCCTCCAGCATTCCCCTAGCCCCTTAGTTCATGTCCATGGATTGTAAATAAAAGTCTTTGGCTTCTCCATTTTGTATACTATTCTTAATCTCCCCCTATCTGTTATGTACCTACCAGTTATGCTTCTTATTCCCTGTACCTTTTCCCCCATTCTCCCCTGCCTCCTCCCCACTGAAAACCCTCCATATGATCTCCATACCTGTGATTCAGTTCATGTTCTTGTTGTTTGCTTAGGGTTTTTTTTTGTTTGTTGTTTTAGGCTCAGTTGTTGATAGTTGTGAGTTTGTTGTCATTTTACTGTCCATAGTTTTGATCTTATTCTTTTTCTTAGATAAGTCCCTTTGACATTTCATATAGTAAGGATTTGGTGACGATAAACTCCTTTAACCTTACCTAGGAAGCACTTTATCTACCCTTCCATTCTAAATGATAGTTTTTCTGGATAGAGTAATCTTGATATCCTTGGCTTTCATCACTTTGAATACTTCTTTCCAGCCCCTTCTTGTCTGTAAGGTTTCTTTTGAGAAATCAGCTGATAGCTTTGTGGGAACGCCTTTGTAGGTAACTGCCTCCTTTTCTCTTGCTGCTTTTAAGATTCTCTCCTTATCTTTAATCTTGGGTAATGTAATGATGATGTTCCTTGGTGTGTGCTTCTTTGGGTCCAGTTTCTTTGGGACTCTCAGAGCTTCTTGGACGTCCTGGAAGTCTATTTCCTTTTCCAGATTGGGGAAGTTTTCTTTCTTTATTTTTTCAAATAAGTTTTCAATTTCCTGCTCTTCCTCTTCTCCTTCTGGTACCACTATGATTTGGATGTTGGAATGTTTAAAGTTGTCCCAGAGGTTCCTAATCCTCTCCTTATTTTTTTGAATTCTTGTTTCTTCATTCTGTTCTGGTTGAATGTTTATTTCCTCCTTTTCTTGCAAATCGTTGATTTGAGCCCCAGTTTCCTTCCCTTCACTGTTGGTTCGCTATATATTTATCTTTATTTCGCTTTATATTGCCCTCACTTCTTCCTTTATTTTGCGGCTGTACTCAATCATTTCTGTGAGCACCCTGATTATCAGTGTTTTGAACTCTGCATCTGATAGGTTGGCTCTGTCCTTATCGCTTAGTTCTTCTTCTGGAGTTTTGATTTGTTCTTTCATTTGGGCCATATTTCTTTGTCTTGGTATACCTGTTACGTTGTAAGGGGTGGAGCCTTAGATATTTGCCAGGGCAGGTCAAACCTCCTTCACTGTGTGTTGTGGCATTGTATGTGGGGGAGGGGTTAGAGAGGGAACAATGCTGCTTGCCTGGCTCTTGCCTGTTTTCAAGAGACTGGTAGTTTTACCTGCTGCCACAACTGCCACAGGTTTTTATAGCCAGAGGTTCTGACGCTTTATTTTTGCCTGCCCTGGAAACCTGGGTTGCTCAGTCTGTCTCACTCTCCAGTTGTTCTTCCCAGTTTATCTGCATGCAAATGTGGGATCACCCAGTCTGCCAGCTTCCTCACCTGCCTGGTCTGGCAGCTGCTGCCTTGCTGCACATCCTCTCCACCCTGGCTGTGCCTGTCTCTGCCTTTCCTGCCAGAGTGGATGAATGTTTCTTCTTTAACTCCTTGGTTTTCAGACTTCCATACAGTTCAGTTTTCTGGCAGTTCTGGTTATGTTTTGTTTTTAAATTAGTTGTTTCCATCTTTTGGTTGTGTGAGGAGGCGAAGCGTATGTAACCTACATCTCCGTCTTGGCCTTAACATTTTTTTTTTAATATCCATCATCAGCTGGCATTGTTAATGTTGCCCCTTTGAAGATAATGTGTCTTTTGTTCTCTAGCAGATTTCAGATTTTTCTCTTTGACTTTGCTTTTTAGCAGCTTCATTGCGATATGCCTTGTGTAGTTTTCTTTGTACTTACTTAACCTGGGGTTTACTGAGATTTTTTAAATTGTGAGTTGATGCCTTTCATTAATTTTGGGAAATTCTAGGATATTGTCTCTCCAGATACTTCTTCTGCCTTACTTAGTTTTTTCTTTTGGCCATGTGACTGACTCTGTTCCAAATATCTTTTATACTCTTCTGGATTTCTTAAAATTCCTTTTCTCTTACTGTGTTACACTTACAGCATTTTTCTAATAATCTGTTTTTCAGTTCAGTTAACTATTTCTTCTCTTGTATCTAGACTGCTGTTAAATCCATTTAGTGACTTTAATTTCAGATATATATTTTTAGTTATAAAATATCCGTTTCTTTTTATAGATTTCAAATTCCTTTGAAATTCTCCATCTTTTTAATCTATTTTGTCTATTATTTCTTATTTTTTAGAACATACTAGTAATTTTAAAAATCCTTGTCTGAGTAACACTAATATCCAAATTATTTTTGGCCTAGTTGTTTTTAGTCATTTTAATCTGTTTTTCACATATCTCATAATTTTTTTAATTGGATGTTGAACATTGTTAATGGAAAATTATAGAAGTTTTTAGTGCTACTGTCCTGCAAAGAAAGTTATTTTCTTCTAGCAGGCAGAGTATTGGCAGATCACCTTGACCCTTCCAAGGCTTGGTTGGAGGCATTGTTAAGGCTGATGGATTTCAGCATTACAGTTTATTCTTAGGGCATGGCTCTTCAATCTGTAGGATACAGGCTTTCCAGATTCTTAATTGGAAGCCTGGGTTGTTTCTTTAGGCTGTTGACCTTTTGGGGATTTGAACTCCAGCCTGTGTCCCCAGCACTATGTGTCTGATAAAATTTCAGCTCAGTTATTGAATCTTCAGCTGCCATTTTTGCTGACTTTTTGGGATTCTCATGCTTTGTATGGATAGCATAGAAGATGACCAATGACTTGAGAATTTATAGGCAGATTTTAGGTTTTCTTTTTTTTTTTTTGTCTGCAGTTCTCTCATGTCTCGGATTTTTGCCTGTCAAGTCTTAGCTACTTTAGTACCCTTCAGTTCTGACTTCTGTCTTTTCAGGTTGTTAATTAGACATTTTCTGGTTGGGCTCAATTCCCTTATGGTGGTGGCATTAGGAAAATGGTATGAATAAAAGAGCCGCAGCTTATAACCACTCAAGTTCTACTTGTGTTGGTTATTCTGCAATGCCTTCAAACAATGGTTTTATGAATGTTGTTTAGCTTTTTTATATAACTTTTTATTAGAAGATTAGTACAAGCTGTTTTTATCATGGCAGAATTCAGATGTTCTGCATCTAGGTTTTGGTTGTTATAAGCATTATTTGGTAAACTACATAATTATTTTTTTCTTTTTTACTTTTTTTTCCTTCAAATTTTCATATTTGTTAGGAATTGTATAACCCAGACTGACTATGCAGGGTATTTTCCAGAACTGATCCATGTCAGAAGATATATCTAGTAAAGTAAAAATCTTTTGGTTATATATTCTAGTATATTAAATATTACAAACTTTTAATATTTAAACCAAAAGCATGCATAATAAATCAGAATTGTTCCTTTTAACTTATCCAGTAAAAACAAAACTAATATTATGTAAAATATATAATTTCCTGAAAGTATTTTTTCCTAATCTATTAACTGTTTTTGTGTGAAATATATACTCTAACATTGTGGATGCTTGCAGGTCTCGACACCGGCGATTTTCTTATAGCCAGTCTAAATCTCGCTCCAAATCACTACCAAGGCGTTCTACCTCAGCAAGGCAATCAAGAACTCCAAGAAGAAATTCTGGTTCTAGAGGACGGTCAAGGTCCAAGTCCTTAGGAAAAAGGTCAAAGTCAATGGGAAAATCACAATCAAGTTCACCTCAAAAGCAGACTAGCTCAGGAACAAAATCAAGATCACATGGAAGACATTCTGACTCAATAGCAAGATCCCCATGTAAATCTCCTAAAGGGTATACCAATTCTGAAACTAAAGCACAAACAGCAAAACACTCTCATTTTCGATCACATTCCAGATCTCGGAGTTATCGTCATAAAAACAGTTGGTGAACAAGAAGAGAAGAGCATTAGGTAGTCTTTAATATAAGTTATTAAACCTGTCATTATGTTAAATAAAAATTCTCAAGGCTTACAGAAAATGTGAGTTGAAATTAGTTACTTTGGGCACGTGCAAGAATAAAATCTCTCTAGCTTTGGGTTAATAAAGATTTGGTCTCAATTTTTTTTTTTAAATCCTCACCTGAGGATCTAGAGAGAGATGAAAGGAGAGAGAGAAACATCAGTGTCAGAGAGAAACATTGATAGGTTACCTCCCGTACACACCCCAACCGGGGATCAAACCCACAACTTAGGTATGTGCCCTGACCGGGGATTGAACCTGCAACCTTTTGGTATATGGGATGATGCTCTAACAAACTGAGCGACCTGGCCAGGGCCAAGATTTGGTCTCGATTTAAGGAACCACACCACAAATTATGTGTCTGATGTCACCATTCTGTGGATCATTTTTTGTTTACATTGTGGCAGAAGGGTACTTTTCAAAGGAAATGGGCAAAATTGAACAATTTAGAAAGTTCTACTTTGATATTAAATACAGTAGTTTCCTCCTTATCAATGGGGATATGTTCAAAATCCCTTTGGTTCAATTCCTGAAACCACAGATTGTACCAAACTCTATACTATGTTTTTTCCTACACATACATACCTATGACAGTGATTAATTATAAATTAGGCACAGTAACAAGTAACAATAACTAATAATAAAATATAACAACATTATACTATAATAAAAGTTATGTGAATGTGGTCTCTCAAAATATGTACTGTCCTCACCCTTCTTGGGATGATGTGAGATGATTACAGTGCCTACATGATGAGATGAAGTGAGGTACTCAGAATTGCACACAGTTTAGAACTTCTAAATTGTTTATTTGTAGAATTTTCCACTTAATATTTTTGTACTATGGTTGATCATGTGTAACAAACTGTGGAAAGCAAAACCATGGATAAGGGGGGGACTACTGTATTTGTAACAATATCTTTTACAAAAACATTTTTTACTTTAAAGCACTTTCATGTAAAGAGTTATTATAACCGTATAATTGTATAAGGCAAACTATTTGACACCTCTATCTCTTTTGTGTCTTTTGTTTAAACTTCGGCCAGTTCCTGGTGGATATTAGTTCCCATTACAAAATTCTGACATTCCTAAAAATTGAATTTATATAGAGATCAAGCATTCAAAAGATAGATTCTCTCCTGAGCTCAAAAAAGGTTTTTGGTTTTTTTTAAAGATTTTATTTATTTATTTTTAGACATAGGGGAAGGGAAGGAGAAAGAGAGGGAGAGAAACATCAATGTGTGGTTGCCTCTCACATGCCCCCTACTGGGGACCTGGCCCGCAACCCAGGCACATGTGCCCTGACTGGGAATCGAACAAGCAACCCTTTGGTTCACAGGCCGGCACTTAATCCACTGAGCCATACCAGCCAGGGCGTGGTTTTATTTTTATTAGATGGAGAAGCATAGGTAAGCTGACATTAAACTGCATCCTGTACTATGTTCATGCACTTCAGAAATAGCAAAACGTTCTAAAATACTGAATTTTGAATGGTTTGAGACTACTCTGAAAATTGTGTGCAACGCTCATAGTCCATAAATATTCATATTAAGCCTTATATATTTAAAGAGTGGTACATTTTGTATAAAAATCATATTTTATACCATTATTTCTACATACCTACTTTTCATCTACTGCTTAATTTTTTTCTTTTTAAAGCTCTAGGTGAAGACTTTAAATTGTACAGAATACATCTTACTACTTTTGTAAGTGTTTAGTACCTTGTATTAAACTCAAAACTGCAGCCTCAAAAAACAATTTTGCAGTATTTGGATTTACATTACACTGCCCTTCATTTTTTAAACCAAATAACTTTACTGCTATTGCTTTTGTAGTTGTTAAGACTGAGAATTTCTTTAAAATGTGTTTGTAGTTTACGTTTTTCAGAGGGTTTTGGTAGTATTTGTGATAATTATTATTATAGGGGATATATTTATAGAGTTCTACTTGTGTAACTTGTTGAATTATATTAAAATGTTTTCAGCCCATACAGTTAATATTTGTATCTAGAGTGCTTCAGAAAAAAAAAAATCTGTCTTACAGTTTTAACATATAGGAACCAGTGTTGCTTCTGTTTGTTTTGAATACAAATTCCATTTTTCTTTGCATTTTAAATCCTGTGTGTAAGAAACAACTTTACAAAATAATTTATATACTTGTAATATTTGGGCAAGTATCATAAATTCATGTATACTGTATTTCCTGAATAGAATTTCTCTATTAATCATAGCAGAAGTTACTTAAAAACTAAAACTCTTTGAAGTGTTCAGCTGTAATAAAATTTAGTTATAAAATTATGTGGCACTGTCGAAAATTTAAAAGATAAACTGAAGAAAGAGCAACACAATTATTAACAGTAAATTTTTATATTTTCTAAATAAACGTTTGGGTTTACACACACATATATGCACTCATTCCAAATACTATGATTTGACTAATGTGTTTACTATGCATTTAATCATTATCTTAGGAATAAGTTAATAAGACAATGTTTATGAACATGATTAATCATTTGACTTTTATTTGGTTTTCCATTGTAATCCATGGGGACCAGAGGTGTCCAGCCTGTGTGTCCAACATGCAACCCAACACAAAATCGTAAATTTACTTAAAGCATTACAAGGTTCTTTTGTGATTATGTGTCGCAACGTATTTAATGTGTAGCCCAAGATGACTCTTCTTCCAGTGTGGTGCAGAGACACCGAAAGGTGGGACATTCCTGCACCTAGGCTGTTTAGGGGGATATTACTTGTTTGATGGAAAAACTGGAATGATGATAATTCAGACTTTTTCGAGCATATAACCGTGTGCTTGGCACTGCTCTGTAAGTTTTACATTATTCGTTCATCATCACAACAGCTTTGTGAGGTCAGTTCCACTGCAGATATGGAAAGTGAGATGCAGAGAGGTTAAATGACATGCACAAGGTCAACAGCTGTTAGACTTTGGAGCTTAGGGTTGGGGGGCATGGTGGCTGGGCTCCAGATTGCTTCTCCCTGACGACTATGCTGTGTCTTTTTGGAATAGAATAGCCTTTGACAGATACATGCTAAACTAAAACAATGTGTAGAGGGAGAAGAGAGTGCAATTAGGAAAAGAAGTGATTATAGGCTGCAATGAAAATAGGTTCTGTGAGTGGTGGAAATTGACTGGAAATTTTACTGGTACCCAGGAAAATTGTCTTCTGGGTATATCTATTTAAGGGTTCACTTTTGTTATAGAATTATTTCTTGAACCATTTAAGAGAGGATACTTAGGGAAAAATTGTTAATAAATACAGCAAATGTTTTACCATTTCCTTTAAAGATAATGTTTACGCAGATACTTCCCAGGTTTAGTGTAGGGCACTACCTACCTCCATTTGTTCATAATCATAGAGGGAAATCTAATGAGAAAATAAAGATGGCCACTACAACAGCTTGTTTTCTTTCTCCCCCATGAATAATAAACAGTTTCTGTGTAGCAGCTGATATTTTGCAGCTGCAAACAGATATGGGGGAATATATATGCCAAATATTTTATTTGGAGCCTAGGATTTAATCTTTTGCCACTGGGCTAATTTATTTTTAAACGTAAATTTTTAACTAATTTCAGGACTTTAGGCACAGTTTTAGTGTTTACTTGAGAGACAATTCTGAGACATACGTTATTATAAATAAGAATTTCTGCCTTTAATGCCATTGCAAGAGGCAGAATTAGTCAAAGTTTAACAAAAGAGGTACTTAGAAATGCATTTATAATTCTTCTAAAGTATATTAATATTTTGATTTCTTAGCTAAAAATTAGATTTATTTTCCAAACAGAGTGGTAGAATATTCAGGGTCTTGTATAGATAAATATATGCTACTTACGCAGTGTGGTGTGGAGCAGAGGATCGCAACCTGTCATCGTGGAACTGAAGCTTCAGGTCTAGGCTCTGGATTTTCAGACAAGTCCATGATTCCCAGGAGTTTAAGGACCAGTGGTTCAGTAAGGTGTATAGGTTTTTAGAGTTAGAACTCATATATAAAAATATGTAAAACGTTTTCCAGTTATTGAAAATTATGCACCTTAGCATCTAAATCACTCCCTTGATAAAACTAGGGTATTTAGGATCATAGCATTAACTCTGGCATTGGCCTACCAGCTTGATTTAGGCCCGATGGAAAATTTGTATCTTGTATACTCTTTAAAGGATGTTTACAAATTAAGTATAAGGATAATTTAGTCAAAAAGTTTTTTTAGAAATATACTCTGATAGAAATGTTAACTATTCCAGGTTGATTCAACTCTCAAGCTAACACAGTACTTTGATAGTGTTTTCCCTTTATTCTGTTTTGTGGAAAGAGTTATATTATTAATCTTGAATTTATGTTCTAGGAATATACAACTCTAAACTTACAAAAATAAAAATTTGTGGAAGTAGATGGATGCTCAGTGGATTGGTTACCATTTTTTAAAAATGTGATTTTAAGTACATTTGGTTAACAATTCAAAACAATATTCAATGTACATGTGTTTATAAGCTGCAGAATAAGCCAATATATAAAACAGATTACAAATTAAAATCAGGTTCTTTCAGAATGCATTTAGAATATTTAAAGGGTCTGTCTCTTCAGAGGAGGGAATGCCCAGACAGTCCTAGAAATCGGTCGATTGCATGTTCATTACTCTTAGATCTTTAATGTGTGTTACAGATTGTGTAGGAGTGTTCCTCAAAAACGTGTAACAAGCAAAATTACTGCTTCTCTACTTTAGGAGTATAATTCTATGAACTAAATACCTAAGTACTAATGCTTTTTAGAAATAACTTCATAGAGGTGGGCTGAGGAAAACCAGAATTCTTAGTTTCTAAAGAACAAACTTCATTCTAGTATTCTTAGCCTATTCATAACAATAGGATTTATAATGCTGTTAAATTGTTTTTAATTTCAACAAAAAATATAAAATAGTCCTCCAAACCCAAGTGATAGCTTATTTCTTTTAATAGTAAGAAAGCTTTAACTGATTTTTTTTGGGGGGGTGTGCATATTAACCATTCCACTTAAATTCGTGAGGCAGTCTGCTCTGTGATAACACTTTACACCTTGAGAAAAAGTACTCTGACATTTTCAAAACTGACAAGCTATGTATATGATCAAACTTTTTCTGAGTAATGTTATATTTTAAAAATGAGAGAATGTTATTTAAATTTAACACATTGTGAAATACTTATATAATTTCATAAGAACCTTAGGGGAAAACATTAACATTGTCAGTAACCCTTAAAATTTTGACCTTAAAAAGTTAAATCTAGCTTAATTAGAAATAAAGCTCTAGTTTTACAGGATATTCATTACAGGTTTTAATGTATAAAGTCTGATCTTTTTGTATTTCATACTGTGTAAATTCCTACTCTTACCATGTAATCTACTAAATATTTTTTTTAAATCACTTAAAAACATGGTGGATAAAAAATTTATACAGAGCTCTGAACTGCCTGCCAGGAGTCAGATATAACTGATATTTTGAGAGGTTTTGGTGACCACACTTTGTCCATTCTTAATCTATTTTAACAAAAGGTGGTAGTTTTGTATGACTAATGGAAAGTGGAACTGTATCACTTAAGGAATAATTTGAATACTTTTAGCTTTCCATTAGCTCCACTGGTATTAATTCAGCATTAAAGGCTTTGAAGAGTAGGAACCAACCAAGTGTTAAGAATTGCTCGCTGCCTAGCGCTTCTCCCCGCTAGTCACTTAAGTGCTAACCAGCCCTCCAGCCACGCCCTTTCATCTCTTGGGAATCACACACACACACACTTTCACTGCTTGAAGTTCAAGTTATTCCAGCTTAGGCAATTTAACTTTCCTCTCAAACCATCGGCATTTATTAAAAATCCCCTTTAGAATCTTCAGTCTCCACGTACTTATTTTATCCCCCCCTCAATTAAAGCTTCTTCACGCATTAACATGTTAACATTGAATGTCCACTTGTCATATTTCCCAAATAAGCCAATGCTTGAGTACATTACCCTTTCTCTAAAATTTCTTATTTACAATGGCTTTGGTATTTAAGTTACTGACTAGAGTTAATCTGTTTTAGAAGTGTTACAACTACACAGTGCAAAGAAAACCATTCAGGAAATTTAAAGTTTACAACCTCAAAAGATTAACCTATTTGTGCTGTATGCTACATGTAAGCTTACAGAATTACTGGCACTCGTGTAATGTTGCAGTGAACTAGTAAAGCAGTCTTAATTTTCCCCAATTCTATTATTAAAGTCTTCAGTAACAATTTTACAGTGAACACTTAAATACCCACTGTCTACTTTCTGCAGTTAATAAATTATACTTTATCACACATACACACCCATCAGTTTCTTCTCTAATTATTTTGAATTTAACAGTAAAATTTTGAAAATGAATGTGCATGAAGGGGTACACCAGTTATCTGAAGAATGACCAGACAACCTTGGCTGAATATCTTTCATAAGCAATTCTGTTTTCTTGGCTTTGAAATTCAGAATCTGGTCTCAAGCATCAGATACAGGAACTTAATAGACAGATGGCTAAGGAGACTGGACTGAATGCAGTGACTAGGACCATTGGAAAGTTGATGGAAGAGGGCAATCCAAGTGATAACCCTTTTAAAATTTGCGTCCTGGCCGGGTACCTCAGTTGGTTACAGCATCATCCTGATACGCCAAGGTTGCAGGTTCAAATGACTGAGTACGTCAATAAGTGGTACAACAAATCTGTTTCCTTCTAAAAAAAAAATAAAAATAAAAGCACCCCATACGTGCAGGGAATCCTACCTAAAACTTTAAGAAAGTTTCTTTCAAAGGTTAATTTTTTTTATGTTTAAAATAATGCTCTGTAAAATGTACGGTCAAATTTCCTTTTGATTTAAAAAGTAGTTCCTGAATTATATGATCTGTGCTGACACAATTTTGCCTCAGACATAACTTTCCCATTGTATTTGGGTTTTTGAAAGATTTATAGATTCAGGAGAGTAAGGAATGAAGTACAAAAAAACTTGGAGAAGTTAGCCCAGGCATCATCAGATGCTCAGCAAGGCAGGCCTGTGATTTTAAAGTGCATTTAGTTCAGCAATGTCCTTCAAAAAATTTTATATATACATATACATATATGATGCTTTTCAAACCCAGGTATGAGAATAACTTGATTCCTTCAACCTGAAGCAGCTATCAGTTGCATAGAGGGCATGGGAGTTGGAGGACCTTCCACCCTCAAGGACAATGTTTTTAGCAATACAATGGGAGGGTCATTAGGAGAAGAGATGTACAAAAAGAATTATAAATGATCAGTTTTACCCACTTTGAAATCTTGGACTAAGAAATGGGAAGAAAGCCTTATTCTTCTTCACCAGCTGGACCCCTGCTATCAGAATTCAGAACTTAGGTTTGAACTGTCCGCTAACAGGCTTTTACAGGTAGGTAGAGAACCACCCACCATTTAAGTTTCAAAGGGAATACTTTCTAATTCAACAACTAATTTACTATAACATTGAGAGTCCATAGGAGGCAGAATAAGTATACTGGTAAATATGTTAAGGCTTATGAGGGTGAAAATGCTATGGGAAGACAAAATATTTCAGTTCAATTTTCACGTTCTAATTAGTGCTTCTGTGCATTATTAACAAAGCTAGCTGTACCTCTTGGCCTGACCTATCTTCTACTTGCTGTTATTTCCAACTGGGGATATCCTGCATGCACCTCAAAGTTCAACATGCAAATTAAAATTATCTTTTCTGTAATTCTGATCCCTCTCCAAAAGTTCTGTAATTCCTAGTTTTAGCTTCCTAGCTGCTCAATTCTTAATTCTGCTTCCCGAAGTCCATGCCTCAATATACCCTCTGCTGTCCTTTAGGCTCTTTTTTAAACTACTGAAATACCCTCAAGTGGTTGTCTTGTCTCAAGCCCTTTCCGAGTCGTTTATACAGGGTGGGCCAAAAGTAGGTTTACAGTTGTTCACATGCTCAAACCTGTAAACCTGCTTTTGCCCCACCCTGTATGTTCATGTTTTTTGAAGCAGGAATCCCATTCCCTTGCTCATAAACTGTTGATAGCTCTACCATACTTACAGAATAAAGTTGGAACTCCAGCATAGCATTCAAGGCCCTTCATGTTATTACCCCAAAACCTTCGAATACGTTGTCTTCCCTGCACTTCTATTGAGCTACCAGTCCACATTTTTCACCCACTGCTCAGAATTTTTCCTCTGACAATTCTTTTTCTCTTCTTTGCATGTCAAATACTGTTGAATATTTTAAGGCCCAGCTAAAAATGCGCCTTCTAAGGTGTCAGATTCCCAATCCTTTACAGAATTAGTAGCTTCCAGGAGAGAAAAGGACTTTTTGTTTTTTCCTCTTCAGGCATTTTTGTTGTGGTTAAGGGGGAATACAGCCTATACTTGTATTATTTCTTGCCCACCCACCTATACTGTTAACTTTAAGCTCAGTCAAGCCCTCCATTTGTACAGCGAAGTAGGTTTCTAGTAAAGTATTGTGATGAGGTGACTCATAGTACTATGCCTAAAAATCTAAATGCTGGTCCTGATATAATGTATATTACTTGTCTCATACAGTCTAGTCTTTTTAAATTAACCACCCTAAAATTTATATTGTAACTTACAAACCACTTTTAGGTTTGAAAGAATGGCTCCTTTTAAGTATAATTTGGTCTTGTATTGCCTTTTCTCTTTATCTGCCTATAAGGATGCTGATACTTAGCACCAAGATTCATGCAAATAGAAGCAGCTCTTTCTAGTGTCAATCAGTGGCACAAGTTTAATACACTTGGTATTAAATTGTACAGATATATCTAAAAGCAATTTCAGTATGAAATACTAAGCACATACTGATTTGTTCCAGTGAAGTGCCACTTCATGTGACAATTTCTCCCACCCACATACTCCACTTAAAAACCTTTCACCTCTTTACAAGCCCCCTTTACAAGACCACTAAAACTTAGGCCTAAAGTTGGTGACTGCAGGCCCAATGTTTGCTTTATACACCCACAAAACCAAACAAATTAAAGGAATATTGGAAAAAAGGTTTTGCAAGAGATTCCAATGGGAGAAAAATGAAAGTGGCTGAATAACTGAGTTGCACTTATGGTCTGAATTCACACTGAAACTTAACCCCGAGGCGATGGTATTAGAAAGTGAGGCTTTTGGGAAGTAAGACATGAGGGCAGAACCCTTACAAATGGGATTGGTGCCCATACAAAATGAGCCCTTCAAAACCTCCCTTGTGCTTCTGCCATGTGAGGACACTGAAAGACACCCTCTAGCCCTGGCTGGTGTAGCTCAGGGGGTTGCATTGTCCTGAGAACCAAAGGGTTGCTAGTTAGATTCCTGGTTGGGGCACATGCCTGGGTTGCAGGCCAGGACCCTGGCTGGGGGGTGTGGGAGGCAACTGATGTCTCCCTTCCGCTCTCTAAAAGTGAATGAATGAAATCTTAAAAAAAAAAAGACACCATCTATTAAGTGGGCTCTCACCACAAACCAAATCTGTTGACCTTCACAGTCTACAGAACTGTGAGAAATGTTTATAAGCTACCCAGTCACTAGTATTTTGTCAGAGCAGCTCAAAGGCACTAAGTCTGCTAAATAGTATTTTACTGTAACACCAAAACTACTTGTTCGTATCTTTTCACTAGACAGTATCTATAGTCTAATTCAACCAATTCCGTTCATTCTTCAAACTGCTGAAACCTATTACTTTATAATATCTATTTCCGTTATACCTTTAAGAATTTTAGCCATTCTTATCAGTTGACACTTCCCTTAGAAAGTCTTTTACAAGGTTGAAATCTTATCTCTATTAGAAAAAAATGCTATTTGTTCGTTCTCTTAACTGCATTTTAAAGCCACATATATGTGTATACGCACACACAAAAATGTAATGATGTACAAGAACAAAGCATGTTATAGCCAATGCCAAATAACGGTTGGCTGAGTTACACGAGGGTTGCATCTACAAGACAGCAAATCTACCAGTTCTGATTTTGTGGTAGATTTTGTGGTAACGTAAGTTACCGCACTCCTTGTACTGCTCAAGTTAATAGTGATTCTAAGTAAGGTGCCTACATCACTACCCACCTTTGCAGAGCCAGAAAATTAAGTGTCCTCCTCTCCTACTATGTGAATCAAGTGGCACAGGAAGGTAAGGTGTAAGACTCTCCCATTTACTGTTTTCCTACTAAGGATAACAGCACCTTTATTCTACTTTATAGAATCCTATATACACCCTCTTAACACCCTCTTCCCCTTTCATGTCTAAATATTGCCCATTCAAAAAAATTTTCTCCCATTTAAGATAAACTATTTTAGAAAATTTACATAAGGAAAATTGTGTTTTAGAGTTTCTTATTGGCATAGACTTTATATAGAGTAAAAAAGCAAAGTTTGAATTTTAAAAATACATAAGCTGCCATATTTATCTTCAAGCAAACTTTAGAATCCAAATCTCTACTTATTATTTTAACATCAGTTATACTTGGTTCAAGTACTGCCACTCCTAAATGTAAACTCAATAAACTGATCAAGTGTCACTTCTTTCACTGAAAATGTATGGTAGGGTAATGTCAAGTAATACTTTTATGAAAAAGTTCATACATAAATATATTCTAAATTATAAACTAATCAGCTTTACTTTTGACCACAACCATTTGTTTATAAGATGAGGACTTTCTCTCTTAAAAGGTGAAATTACTGGTTCCTCTAAGTTCCAGAGGGAGAATGGACAATTAGTATAAAGACATTTAGCCAGTAAAATGAAAGTTAAAATCCACCTCCTAGTTACACATTCAAACACGAAAAACAGGCACACACAAAGAGTCCAGACTACTTTAAAAGGGGGGAGAAGGGGGCCAAATTATTATTTTAAAATTTGATTACAACCAATTTTGTTGGCATTAACATTAGAGGTATTTTAAATTTGAGTATGAATAAACCAAAAACCGTAGATTAAGTTTGGTAAACATGAGAATAGGAGTTTTCCAGTAATTACAGATAAGAAGGCAGAAATCAATTTAGAGAACATAGACAAACCTCATGTTTACAATGATTGTGCCACAGATTTAAAATTCAGTAGTGCATTAGTAAACTGTTCACATTTAGATCTTCACCTTGAGATTCGACAGCTGTTTCTTGAAAAATCTCTTGGTACCTTGTGCAAATAAATTGGTCTTCCATGTGCCTTAGCACACACTTAAAATTTCTCCATTGTTTATATACAAAACACCTACCACTTGGGCAGGGCAAAATACACTTTCATAACAAAACTAGAAGTACCTCTCAAGTATGAACAATATACACATAATACATGGTATACAGTATTTACAAAATATAAAATATAATACAAGCTGTAATTTTTTAAACTCATCTTTTGCACTTGTTGTAGGCTGCAACAAGGCAAATATCCATTTCTGTACCAGTTTTTTTTTTCAGGAGTCCAGAAATTTTGGAAAAATCATGTTTTACATAGATAGTGAAATCCAAGATCTAAGTTTGAACTTTTAGGAGAGTTTTTAAGTGTACTGCCATCAATTCCTTATTTTGGTTGGAATTTTCAATAGTGCTTCCCATCCAGTGACTAGGTGGCTTTGGAAGAACACTAGGAGAAGGTGGATCACTAAATTTTGCCCCAGCATAATTTTCCTTTTGGCTCACTTCAGTTAAAAATGTTGATTTCTTCAAATGCTTTTTTTTAATGTTCTCAGTATTTTTAAAAGACTTTTTTTCCTGCTTCTGAATTATATCAGATGAAACAGAATCCTGCCAAAAGTTATTTTCATTTCTTTTTGCAGAGGTGATCTTGGTTAGTGGTAAGTTATATTTGCTTTTCTGTTTGTTTATCTTTGGTTGTTCACACAAGTGCATACCATGAACAAGCTGCCCGTGGGGAATGGTAATTTTCTCCGATTTTCCCATGTTTGATATTAAAACCTACAAAGACAAGGGACATAAAAATTAAGTCTCATGATAAAAACCAGTCATGAACCTCACACTATATAGCTAATATATACCTAATATACATATTTAAAAAGTTACTCTGGACTTTAGTTTGCTGTCTTGGTTAAACACAGATGCTTGCTGCACTTACCACTGGATGTCCAAACATGCACATACCTAATTTTGTATACCACTAAAAATATAATCACCACTGTGACCAGTATGCAATGTGTAAGCCATTTCTAAAGTGTGAAAGTAAAAAACCCAAAGTAACCCCAAATCCATCTTTCTGTAATTCTAAGGAAGTATAATGCCAACAGGTTTCTGACAAAGGTCAGTGTTTTTACAATAGGATGTTGCCAAGAAACATCTTCTAATGCTTTACTTTGGTTTGTTGAGAGTCTGGTAAAAAATAAAAAACTATACGATTTACCTCTAAGACAGGTACTTTTAAACAAGTTATTTCAGGATAAATAAAAATTTTATTAGCAGAAGCTAGATTTTAGATGAGGAAGTTGTTTTGGTAATGGTAAGTAACTAGTTTCTAAAAACAAAATTTTTCAGATATTTAAATACTAAAATAAAACCAAGTACTAAAATACTTACCACTTTTATCATCTTTTCCAGTTATAACAAATCAGGAAAAAAAAATTTCCTGCCTGCCCCCTACTTTCTGGTTTTAAAACTGCCTTAGGAATATTGCCACACATTCTAATCACTTTCTTAACTCAAGTGATCCTTATAGGAAGGAATGGACGGATGAAAAGTATGAAATAAATCTTCCGTTAGATCACACGGCCCTTCCAACACTTGTATATAAAATGGTAGGGAAGCAGAACACAAAAATAGGGCGCAAGGTAACGTATTCCATGTCATAAGGAAAACTGCTAACACAGGAGAAGAAAAGAATCTTACCCGGAATCATGAAGTGCAAAAAACTTTTATTGTAATATTTCAGAACCATGGAATTTTAAAACTTGAACTTAAGATAATTTAAGGAATTACGGTGAACAAATTTAATTTTTCCAAGGGCAGAGCTTGATAAGCTGCAAAACTCTCAGTGCAACAGCCTTTAAAAAAACGGTGATGTTATTTTCATTTCATTATTAAAGCTTTTTTAAGTCAATAAAACGTTTTACTTTGCTATAAAGGTTACTTTCATTACAAATCATTTCAGCGATTTAATTCCCATTAAGTTTTTATCAATATTACCCTAGTACAACAGCATGGCATTTGGGTCATATAACAACATCAGTTCAGCGAACTCCTCTTTCGACAATTTCAGTCTTCTAAGAAATCCGGTACAGTATACAGTGGAAATTGTTAAACAAATTCTGTTCATCTAATAAGACTAGCACACAAAAATGTACCGTTTCAAAAAGGCAAGAACTCTGCCGCCACTCCTATCAACTTTGAAAAGTACAGCTAAGTAGGTCGGCCCCGCGAGGGGCAGAGCCCCAGTACGATCGGCGGCCTCACAGCTCAGCAAAAAGCACGCCAAAAGGAATCCTGCCAGCGGAGCCCACTCCCAATCCCTCACCAGGGCGGTGTGTGTACACACGCGCTGCCGACTAGTCTTGGAGCTCCCCACCGTCAGGAAGCCGAAAACTGGCCCCGACCCTTTCCTCTAATACCCTCACCCACCCTGGCCTCCTTCCTGAGCGCCGGAACGCTCCGCACGTAGCGCGCTGACGTCACCCACCCGCGGCCCCTGTCCCTCCCCACCACACTGCGCGATCAGAAAGCTGAAACCCCCTGGAACTACGCCAGCATTCTAAATCCGGGTTGTTGCTGGGGTGCAGCCGCTCCTCTCATTGGCTCGTCCTCAGGAGCCAATCAGTAACGCCACCGCATGCCTTCCCCCTCCCCCTCCTCCCCTCAGCAAGAACGGAGCAGGCGTCACGGAAACTTCCCTCCCGAGTAAACAGCCGCCCCTTATCCCGACCCCCCTCCGTGCAGGGCCCCAAACCCCAGAGCCTGGTCGTAGCCATCCAAGGTCCAGAATTCCTCAACGGTCCCCATGACCTCTCGCGGAACTCACCCCTTTTCTAAACGAGGGTTGGCCAGGCACCGCAGAAGGCAGCGGGCCAGGGAAAAGGCTCGCTTCCTCAGTTTCGGTTGCGGTCGCAGGACTCGGGGCCGAAGCGTCAGCTTGGTCCGGGACTTCCTGCCCTCCGCTCCGGCCCGCTGAGCTCCGCCCGCTCTCCAGGCTCGGCCGGTGCTGCTGGTACTGGTGGAAGCGGTTGGGCAGTTGCCCCGCCGGGCTGGCCCGCACCTTCTTCTTTCGCCGCTTCTTTGGAGCAGCCCGAGGGGTGCCCCCCGCCGGGACGAGGCTGCAGTTGGGCAGAGGTGCTGGGGCGCGAGGCTGAGGGGTCAGACACGGGCCATCCCCCCCTAGGAAGTGAGGGAGGAACAGGGTAGGGGGCAGTGCCCGGGGGTCCGGAATCCGGGGTAAAGGCGGCGGAGCCGAGGGCACCATCGGGAGGGCCCCGAAGTAACCGCGGGCAGAAAAGCCCAGGGGCGCAAGGCGGCCGCCCAGGACAAGCGGCTCCCGCTGCGGGACGGAGACGACGGTCATGGCGCTAGGAGAAAAGTGGTTCCGCAGGAAGAGAAGGAGCAAGCGAAGCCAGAGATGAAAGGCGGCGCGGCTGCTGCTAAGAGAACCCGAGAAGAGCGCGGACAGGAACTCGGGCGGTGGCGGCGCAGCAACAAATAGCCTCAGCTCCAGCTCGGAGTGTTGTTATCGGAAGCTCCTCCCTGCAACCACCCACCTCCCTGAGAAAACCCAATCAGAGTGCGACAGGGCATGCCACCCCCGCGGCTCCGCCCCCACCGCCTGTGAAAGACACACACAAACAACTAGCTTGCTGCAGAGGGGCACAAAGAACGCGCACTGCGCAGGCGCTGCCAACGGGCTCTTTGGGGAAGACTCGGCCCCGCGAACAATGAAGTTCCTTTTCAGCCCCACCTCCACCCCCAGCCCCTCCACCCCGGTCTCCTTCGACGCCCCCGCACCTCGCCCTCTAGGCAGAGGTCAGGCTGAATTTGGAAATGGTTTGGGGGGGCAGGAGGGAAGGAGAAGGCATCCGGAACATCTAGGCCACTGACCCTGGGGAGGGATTCTGTTTTATTCCAAACCCAAAATAATAGCATTATCGGTTTTATTTATTTCAAAGTACGTTATGGGGGTTTCTTTCCTAGCAACGGCGAACAAAATCAGTGTACATTTATATTTGATCAAGTGTAGCTCACGTTTTTTTCATTTACTCGGATGAGCAACACTGCTCGTTAGCTGTGGTAATCGGAGTAAGAATTAAGGGAATGAAATTGATTGAAATTTGCCCCTTAATGTATAAAAAGTTCTCCATAAATCTATAATTGGGCTTTGGAAGTGTTTCTGCCTTAACACTTTAAGGACTGTGAGACTTTGGGATCGCAAAGCGGTGCCTGATACTGAACAGGAAGCAATGGAGGAGACTTGCGTCTCTAAGGAGAAACTGAACTAGCTCTTCAACCTAGTGTATTTTGCTAGCTGTGTGTTGATAGAAATCTCACTTTGGTCCTGTCCCGGCACTGCGCGGGCGCGCACACACACGGATTGTGGCCATTTAACGAGCACATACGGACCAGGAACTGTTCTTTACATAAATTATCTTATATGAACTCACAACAACCCTAAGAACTAGGTCCTCATTTTACAGTACAAGCAACAGGCTTAAAGAAGCAAGGAAGTGTTTGTCAAACATAGAGAAAATTAGTATAAGAATTTGAACTCCAGTTCAGGTTTGGCAAGAACAAAATTTTAGCATCCATACCACCTGCCGAACTAGATTGTAGGTTTTTAGAACACCACACTAATCTTACATTCTCTGCCAATTAGCTCAGTTGGTCAGAGCTTTGTCTGTGTGCAAGGCTGCGGGTTCCATCCCAGGTCAGGGCACATACAAGAATCAACCAAGGAATGCATAAATGGAACAACAATTTGATGTTTCTCTTGCTCTTTCTCAAATCAATTTTTAAAAGTAATTAAAAAAAATAAACTCACACTTCTCTCTACCCACTGCAGTCTCCAACCAACATTTCACAGCTTTGAAGTACTTAAGTGTTTTATGATTGATGACAAAGTTGGACTTTGCAGTGAATATGCAGAATATTTCTCAGTAACTTTATGTAAACTTTTACTATTACATTCTATCATTAATGATTACTGGCTTTTATCATATTTGCTGTGTCTTGCTCACTTTTTCTTTCCAACACTTAATATATAGTAAGTTCCTCTGTTCATAGGATGAATGGGAATCATATACTTTCAGAGTTGTAAAAGATCTTAGAGAAGCTTTAATTCAGATTTTGGGGGCTATAAATTGAAGTTGGGTAAAGGATCAGGTGATGAGAGTAGCCTGGCAAAAGTTGGTGGAGAAGAGCAGGCAAAGATTATAAAACCTTTGGAATGAGTTAATTTGTTTTGTTTTTAAAAGTTTCTACTTTTTCATCTGTTCTCTCATTCTAATCCTTTAAAGGATTGCTCTAATTCTATAAAGTAGATTGAGAAAGGTTATATTTCACATGTGATGTTGAAAAAACCTCTAAAGGTAAAGTAACTTGCTGAAGGGTTGGTTACACAGTGAGTCAGGGACCAAATCTCTCGAACTTCTAATGCCTAGTCCACTGTTCTTTTTACTATATCCCAAGGCCTAGCAGGGGTGTCCAAACTTATGGCATCTCTGGGCCACACATTAAATACATTGTGACACGTAATCACAAAAAAGATCACATAATATTTTAAGTAAATTTACTATTTTGTGTTGGAGTGCATTCATAGCCATCCTGGGATGCATGTGGGCTGCGGGCCGCAGGTTGGACTCCCCTGGCTAGAGTTTGACTTTATCTTAAGGTAATATAATATTGTCCTGCGGAATAATTTATCTTCCAGGGGACTACTAATTGGCAGTCATTTCAGTGAGGCCCTTGATCAAATACACCTATTATTGCCTGTGAGTGGTAGTTAGATTATCCTTTTGAGGTCTGAATGTTAGACACTGGATTCTGTACTTTAAAAAAGGTAACGTTGTGAGAGCATTTGAGATCTTTCTCCCTGGCATATGCCATTGGTTTGGTTCAAATGATCTTTTGTAAATTTTTTTTTTTAAAAAGGAAGAAAGGGAAGGGAATAGCTTTCCCTTTGCAGCTATGGCCTCCTGGGTGAATGGTGCTAAAATGGAGGCCTCCACTAAGGGACTATGAGCTGGAATGGCCACCAGAAGAGAGCAATCCAGGTTTTATGAATCAGATTATTGGAGCTTGTGTTACTCTTTGTATATAATTCCTAAAGTCTTATGTTAATATTCAAACCTGTTTTCATCTGTGCTGTATGATATAAAGGAAAAGATCAGATGCTCTTGTCTGGGTGCGAAGGGCCAATAGTGAGGGTAGCAAGACATTTCAAGGATAAACTTAATCTTGGGTGGTCTCTCGGGGTTCTTGAAGCTTTTTGTTCCAGTGCCTGCCTTGGTTTTATTTTTGTTAATTTAGAGGAGATTGCTTGTTTTTTAAATAAACAATTGACATTGAGTGGGAAAAAGAGGTAAAGACCACAAATAACAAAGAATTTTTTAAAAAAGAGGTAAAGGCCGTGTGTGATATAAGTAGTTTACTAGCATAAACACTTCAGAACCTTCTGAATTCCTGCCCCCTCCTCTTTGTCTCTCTCATTTTACTTGTTTTCCTTCTCTCCCTTTCTCTACCTTGAAAATCATCTTTCTCTCCTCCTGCTCTGAATGTCTTTCTTCCCTCCTTCACTGTGACTTTATTTTTATATCCTCTGCCTATTGTGGCTTAGATCTTAAATGTCTAAACCCCGAGTGACACCTGTGTGAATAAAGGAACACTTACTCCAATTTAAACTTTCCTCAATGCTCAAATTATTAATCTTTCAAATATATGACCTAAAATTTCTCTAACCAGTGAACACAGCCAGGAAATCAAAATGTTTAAACTTAACAAATAAAGATTTCCATGACATTTAAGCATTGATTACAAACTTTATTTCATCAACATGCTCTAGAAAGTTTAATTAAAATTATAAGGCTTATCTTTAAAAGCAAACAAAATATGCACAAATTTTCACAATAATGACAAAATTTATACTGACACTTAAATTGCGTCTAGAGTATTATTACCATGGGTTGAAATTAGTATCTTCATTATCCGTATACTTGTACCTTTCTTGGGCTGCAGTAGTGTTACCACATGTTTATTTCTTAAATCTTCCTAAGGGGATCAGCGGGCCTGTGCAGGCTGTGCGTTGCTCAAGAGTGCCTGGCTGAAGGGGCCGGGGGATCCGAAAGGTCACCTAACTGGGGGCGGGCCGCCTGGAGGAAGGGAGGTATATCTTTTTCTTATTCGCACGAAGGTGTCAAAAGGACTAGTGGCAGCCCTAGGATACAATAATATTAGGGATACAGAATTCTATTTTACTCTAGTTATAAAACCAAAAGAAGAAGCATATATTTAGAACAGCTGAGGTTTCAACTAATTGACTCTTAGTTGGGTCACAGGCCTGGTGTGCTTTCTGGCTGGCTCTCCTTTTATATATTGATAGACTTTTCAAATCCTTGCCACTTACAGACTGCAACCCAATTCCTCTCCCAGAATGGTGTGTTTTTAATGTTTCATTTAACCACCTTATAGAACCCAGCTTCTTATCATTATATATTGACATAGACGGTATACAAACTGATTCGTCTCATTAATTTGTTACAATTAATAGGACCACTGAAAGATTTCGTCTTTTATGAGGCATGGATGGAACCTATACAATTACCGGTAGCTGTCTTCTTCAGGACATATGACATACCATCATCTTGAAACACACTATTGAATTCTCTTTCTACTTGGCCATTTTGGACCATAGTGTTGATTATATGTTGAATGTCCTTTTTACCTGGTGGTTATGTGTAACAAATGATGTGGAGTACTTCTGTTTTTGGTATAGCTAATACTTTTTATTCAGGAGTGCTTGGCTAATTCCCAATTCCCACTATTCATTCCTCCCTACTTCCACAATTAGAGAAAAGGTATGTCAGTGCCTTATAAACTAATATGGACTTTAGATTTAAAAAAATTCCAAGACATATAACTCTGTACTTATTAAACTTCTAAAAAATTAACATATATGTTATCAAATTCACTATCTTTTATAGCCAGACTACCTATTACTAACTTGTAAGCTTTTCCTTTGGAGAATCATTAAGGACTTTCAGAGATTTACATAGTTTCAATTATCTATAATTATTCCCCCTTTTTGCTCAAATTGTTAGAGCTTGGCCAGTGAAGACCTTTAAAGATGGTACTATGGTCTCTTCAGCGTTTCTCCCAAACATTTTTGAAAATGCTCTTGCTTTAAAATGTTTTTTATTTTTTAAATTGATTTGAGAGAGAGAAACATCAGTTTGTTCTTCCACTTATTATTGCATTCATTGATTGATTCTTGTATGTACTCTGACTTGGGATTGAACCAGCAGCCTTGGTGTATTGGGACAATGCTCTAACCAAGTGAGCTACCTAGCCAGGACAAAACATTCTTGCTTTATATAAACAACAAGATGTTCCAGATTATCTTCATCTTTCTCTGCCTCAAAACATGGAATGAGCTATTTTATAAGAAACCCTTGTTCCTTTAAATGAAGAAAAATATTAATGGCAAAATCTGGGCATCAGGGATGAATATCAGAACACCACATGAGTACCTCTCTATCAATCCATCTTCAGCTGACTGAATGTTGTATTAATAGCCCTTCCCCAAAACAGAAGTAGAAAGTATTGGTTTCACCATAGATTTTCAACTCATTTAATTTCTGGAATGACCTTATAGACTCCAGGTCCCTTTTGTATATTACCTTTATTATCTTTTTTCTTTTTAAAAAATAATTTTGTTGTATTAACCAATGTCACCCCAATAAATTTAAAAATTAAAAAAAATCGTTTCATATTTAAAGCCCTTGTATTAGTCAATGATTCACATTCAGCATTATTTGAACCATTTGCCATTCATTACACAAAGAGAAATACTTATTTGTGTTTGAAATAAAACAGGTGTAGGGGAAAACGAACACTGCATGAGTACAGATTGTAATTAAGATAATATCACTGGTAGGCCACTTTTTGGACAAAACTGCAAGACAGTTCTTTTTTTTTAATTCTCACCCATGGATATGTTTATTGATTTCAGAGGGAAAGGAAAGGGGAGAGAGAGAGAGACAGACAGACAGACAGACAGACATTGACTATACACGCCCCGACTGGGATCAAAACCCCAAAGTAGGCATGTGTCCTGACCGGGATCAAACTGGCAATGTTTTGGTGTGCGTAATGATGCTTCAACCAACTGAGCCACCCGGCCAGGGCAGAGGACATTTCTTTTCAGTCATGAGTCTACATCGATTTTTTAAAATTATAATTAATTTTAACAGTATGAAATCATTTAAAACATTTATTCCATTGTAAGAAATAATTTTGTTCCCAGCAGAATCTTAAATTTTTAACCCCCCCACCCAAACTGCAGTGGTACCCTCAGGCATAATCCTTTCATGTCTCACTAGTTGTCATTTTTGTAATCATGTCATTAACCTTGACAGTCTAATTCCTTCTATGTTCTCTCTCAGCTCTTTCTCTCCCTTTTATTTTTTTGTTTTTCCTATCATTCTCACCATCATCCATATTTCATCTCCTCTTCCTTAAATATTCAAAGAATGGAACCAAAACATGATTCCTGCTCTACAGTGTTTTGTGGAGAATTATTATCTTTCTCATGATTTAAGTTCCTTGTAAAACTTGGGACATTGAGGCTTATCTTTACTGATAACAACTCTGGATTAAGTCATCAAAAACTTAATGCCTTGTGTATGTGAGACAGAATACTCTCTATAGAACATTGGCCCATTTTTATTGACTTACTGATGTTACTTAAGTAAATAGTGTTCTTAATAATTATTCCAGAACAATTTTCTACTTCAGTATGAATAGAGAGGGGCAGAGTACCACAGAAGAGAAGCAGTTTGGACAGGCATTTTACAATTTATCAAGGTTTGAGTAAAACTGCTTCTTTAAAAAAAAGCATTGTATACATTGTTAAGTTTTTCCCCCCCATTGGAAGAATTCACTCAGGTTACCTAAAGTAATGGGTTATTTTTAAAGGTATGCACACACACAAGCATAACCGAAGACATGAAGGCTGACCACACACCAGGCCTCATAGCATCCCAGGAAAGCTTTTTTTTGTAATTTAAATGTTTTATTGTTTATGCTATTACAGTTGTCCCACCTTTTCCCCCTTCGTCCCCCTCCACCCATAATCAATCCCCACACCACTGTCCATGTTCATGGGTCATTCATATATGTTCTTTGACTAATCCCTTCACCTTCTTTCAGGCAGTCCCCACTTTCCCACTCCCCTCTTACAGCTGTCAGTCTGTTCCATATTTCTATGTCTCTGGTTCTATTTTGCTTGTCAGTTTATTTTGTTCATTGGATTCCACTTATAAGTGAGATCATATATTTGTCTTTCACTGCCTGGCTTATTTTACTTAGCATAATAGTCTCCAATTATATCCATGCTGTTGCAAAAAGTATGAATTTCTTCTTTTTTTTACTGCTGTTTAGTATTCCATTGTATAAATGTACCACAGTTTTTTTTATCCACTCATCTACTGATGAGCACTTAGGCTGTTTCCAGCACTTGGCTATTGTAAATAACACTGCTATGAAAATAGGGGTGCATATATTCTTTTGAATTGGTGTTTTGGGATACTTAGGATATATTCCCAACAGTGGAATTGCTCGGTCAAAAGGCAGTTCCATTTTTAATATTGTGAGGAAATTCCATACTGTTTTCCAGGAAAACTTTTATACCCAGAACTCATGGGAGGAACAGGAATTACAGTATGTTGCCTAGCAGACCTGGAATGAAGTCTAGAAACTCAAAATTAATTCAGGATCCAGTGCAACCCCAGTACTCAGTTATTTTGTCACCCTTTAGCAGATGTTTGTTGATTCTTACTCTAATGTCCTGTCACTGCTATGACTCAACCACTCTTTCTGTTTGTGCTTTTTGTGTATTTCGACTTCCACTGTTACCAGCAATTAACTCACTGTTTACCTACAGTTCAAATTCCAGAGAGAGCACAGCTGACTGCTGGAGTTTGGATTGGTCCAGACTGGATGATTGGATGATTCATCACTATCATCCTGGCTCAGTGGAACTAACTGTCTTAGTCACTCTACTGGTGGCTCCTGGCTTAGATGAAGAGCCAGGGTGACAAGTCATTGAGGACCACTTCAGGGACCATTTCGAGAAGTTTGGCCAACTCAGTACATTGCATAACCTATCTTCCAAGCACAAAACATTCTTTTTCTTGTACCTGGAATTCCAGGAATATAAGCGAAGTGAGATAACCTATGGAAACTCTGGGGATCTCTGACTTTTCTGGAAAAACTGCATTTCTAGCAACACTGTCTCATCATCCCTGATGAAGTGACAATCGACTGAGTAGAGACTGTAAAAAATAAGACCTGTGCTCATCCAGTTTATTTTACTCCATTACTTACCTGATTCTTGAGGCAAATAAGCTTGAAACTCCTCTACAGATTGGAGGCAGTGAGACAAATGGTACTAACTTAGCTGTGAGGCACCTGAGGACCCGGGCTAAGGTATTCAGAGCAAATGGAACGGTGGGCATGGGAATAAAAGCCCGAGACTTCATGACTGACAACATGAGTCTAGTGGGGAGGCCAGACGGGTTGAAGTACGAGGGCGAGGAGAGGTGAGAAGCAGGGAGAGTGAAAGAGATGGCTCCCAGGCTTTCAATCTGGCTCATCTGGAGGGAAATGATAGCCTTGACAGGACTGTGAAAATCCAAAAAGGGCAATTTGAAGAGAAAATTGATTTCTGTGGTTTAGTATGGTTTTATTTTTGATGTTCTTAATTTTAAAGTCAAATTAATTGAAAGTTTTGTTTTGCCTTTCAAAAACAAAAGAAATCCAAAATAATTAGGCTGTTTTTTCACTCACCTATGAACCCCTGATAGAAAAAGTGTTCTCACGCCTGTTTAGTACAAAAATATAGAAATCTTTTTGCCTCCATGGAAATCACTGCCTCCAATCAATCTCATTACCTTTGGCTATTTCATTTGATATTTTTAGAAAATAAGACTTAATCTACTTCCAAGAAATTTAAAATAAATTAAGGAAAATGGATTGAAACATACCCTGCCAAAACCCCTTTATTTTTTAGGTCCCAGAACAGTCAATTTAATCCTGTCTTTCTAGTCAGCTCAAGTTCCATGAGAAGAACAGCAAATTTCATTTTTAGAAAATACTGCAGTGCCCCAATTTATACAGTAGCTGAACTTGGGGTTATGATAAAATAGAATTTCAGACACTAGAACTCTTTCAATTGTATAATGGTAAAAGGTTACAAAATGAATACTTGTTTTAGAGTAATAAATGATTATAATTTTCAAGCCTATGTGAAACTGTGTAGAGACTTTTTTGTAATTTGAAACCCCAGAACATAAAAAGAAAAATGAGATTTGACCAATAATTTTCTGTTAATTCTTCTTAAGAAATAACATTTCCATGTCCTTATAACATCCAGACAGATTTAGGATTTGCTCAGAACAAATCAACATTGCCTGAGTTATCTTTACTGTGTCCTTATTTAATCCTTAAAAAATTTAAGATTTTACAAGAAGAAAGAACTGACATTCCCAGAGTTATATCATTTTAAAATATTCCTGAACACACAGAGAAAGACCAAAAGAATGTTTGCATTGAATAGCTGAGGAACAACCACAACCACTTTCACAGAGAAGCTCAGAATGAAGTTGTGATGTTGATATTTTGCCAAGTTTTCTCTGAGATATTGATTATGACTTGCAGCCAAATATGACTCATTGCTATAAATGCTGTATCTAAAATGATGTTGTTAGCTTTTTGAATTTCAGGGGGAGAAAAGAGGGTGATATTTTGGCCTAACTAGTAAGTTAACACATTATAGTTACTCTTCAAATGTACAAGTGCATATAACGTGATTATGTTAAATACTGGCATCAGGGGTTCTTTAAGCTATAGCCTAGCCAGAGCAATCAAATTGATGCCCATTAGCCAGTAATGCATGCCATGTGCACTTACACTCAGCTTCTTATTGCTATACTCTAAAGTATATTCAGTCAGGCAAGGATCACCGGATTTTGGAGGAGTCAAACAAACAGGAATAAAAAGAATTTGCAGGGCACAGTGACAGAGAATGGAAAAAGGTTTTAAAAAGCCCCTCTGATTAATAGCCTCAGGGTATCAGGAGTATAGTACATCCATGAAACAAATCAAGGTGCTGTAAAAAAGCAAAAGAATACAAAAAAGGCTATTAAAAATTTAAACTATTATGATGGAAGAAAATGAAGGCTTTGTTTTGTTCACATTAACCACAGGTTAAAACCCATATTTTAAATAAACATCTAAGAATATCCTATTCTCCTTCCTAATGATTCAGGAGTTGTGGCTATAGAGGGGGCATTTATTATTATCTTTTGTCCTCTCAAATTTATCTAGGGGTGCCCCAGGGACAGTCAATGCCATAGTTATTGCAACCCACTGTAATTTAAGGTTATTCTAAAATTCCCTTATTATTTTGCCTGTTCTTTCCTTTTAACTGTTTTATGGTTACACTTTAACTTCCTGTTCCTATCCATGTTTGGTGTAGAAAATTTAGTTTTTCAAAATTATTATACTCTGAGAAGTACATTTAAAAAAAATGACACTGGCTATAAAGAAAACCATGATCTTTGACACACCTGTATTTTTCAGGGAACTGATCATGTTAGGAACTGGAACTAAGCATAATGTAGTAAATAAAATAAATATAAAATTTAAAAAGGTAATGGCAGCAGAAGTTAAGCTAATGTGTGTGTTAACGAATTTTAAATGATCAAAAGTTAAAATGTCATAAAATAGCTTAAAAAAAAAGTTTTTGAAGGCTTGTCGCAAAGTCACATGCTCAGCTCACGGGTTTCAACGATCAGGCATAGTTATCATTCTAAAGTCCACGCTCTCAGATTATTTTGACATAATTGCAATGCTATTGCCACTCGTTTTCAAAAGTGTCAAAATTTCTGTTTCCTTAGCACAGCTTTTCTTCTCTCTAGACTTTCACACATGGAAAAGCAAGATTCTGTTTACCCTAAAATCTTTGAATATTAGGTTGGCCAAAAAAATTTGTTTTTTCCTTTAGATGGCTGTAGTAGCGCTTAGTTTTCCTTAACTTCATTTGAAACAGTTGTTAGATTGTATTGTGACAGCTGTCCTATCACCGTGCATTTTAAAAAACATCAAAATTGGTGAATTTTTGTGTAGCCATTTTAATATTGAAGATAGAAGAAAATATGCAACATTTTTGGATATTATGCTTTATTATTTCAGGAAAGGTAAAAACGCAACTGATACACAAAAGAAGGTTTGTGCAGCATATGGAGAAGGTGCTGTGACTGATGAAATGTGTCAAAATGGCTTGCAAAGTTTTGTGCTGGAGATTTCTCCCTAAACAATGCTCCATGGTCAAGTAGACCAGTTGAAGTTGATAGCGATCAAATCAAGGCATTAATTGTGAATAATCAACGTGATACCATGGGGGAGATAGCCAACATACTCAAAATATCCAAATCAAGAAAGTTATTTGGGAAAATTTAAAAAATGTGTTTTATTTTACAGGAAAAACTAAATAGACTTTTTGGTCAACCCAATAATATTGGCATTTTAGAAGATGAACTACATGAACCTTTGGGGTCTTCTACTCCTGGGTTGCTGAAGTCTCCTCCCAGTGTATATGTACCCTAATCTGTAAATTTCAAAATCTTTTGAGCCCTTTCATCTTCCAGATGATAAAAGTGAAATAATTTGCCAAGGTTTAGAGTTAAGGATAGAACCCAATGCACAGAATGGAGATATTATTTGTGAAGTATATTAAATATATCTGAAAAAGGACTTGTATCCAGAACATATGAAGAACACTTGCAACTCAACAAAAAAAAAAAAGAAAAAGAAAAAGAAAAAGAACCCCAATTTAAAAATGGGCACAGGATTTTACAGACATTTCTCCAAAGAAGATATACAAATGACCAATAAGTACATGAAAAGATGTTCAACATTATTAGTTATTAGTGAAATGTAAATATAGAATTGCCATGAGATACCATTTCACATTCACTAGGCTGGCTAGAATAAAGAAGAGAATGACAGGTGTCGGTGAGGATGTGGAGAAATTAGAATTCTTGTACACTGCCAGTGTGGTAATAACATGGTGCAACTGCTTTGGAAAACAGTTTATCAGTTCCTCAAAATGTTAAACATAGAATTACTTGTGATATAGCAGTACCACTCCTAAGTATATAACCAAGAGAATTGAAAACATATGTGTACACACAAACTTATACGTAAATGTTTCTATCAGCATTATTTATAACTAAAAGGTGGAAATGGCTCAAGTATCCATCAATTAACAGATCGATAAACAAGATTTGGCATATCTATACAATAAAATAGTGTTTGGCTATAAAAGGGAATAAAATACTGATATATGCTATACATGGATGAACCTTGAAAACATTATACTCAGTGAAAGAAGCCAGACCTAAAAGGCCACACATTGTACAATTCCATTCATATTAAATGTTCAGTAAAGGCAAATTCATAGAGACAGAAAGTAGATTAGTACTTGCCAAGGGCTTGAGGGGAAAGAGGGAGTAGAGAGTGACTACTAATGAGCATGGGTTTCTTTTGAGGATAAAAACTAAGTTTTTGTTTTGATGAAAAATGTTTTAAAATTAGATAGAGGTGATGGTTACATAATTCTATAAATATACAAAATCCACTGAATTGTAAACTTTAAAAGTATAAATTTTATGGTTAGTGAATTCATCTCAATAAAGCTGTTATATTTAAAAACTCCTGTTATATTTTTTCTTTGAGTTAATAGGTAAAGTGAGTTCTTGGGGAGACATAGAAGTCTTCCATTTCCAAGTGGAAAATTCTTCTGTCTGGCTCTCCATTAATTAATTCATCCACTATTTTAATGTCTGTCAAGATTTTCCTTAGCTGGCACTGCTGCCCTGATTTAGGTAAAAACCCGTGGGACCCTTTGAATTCTAAATGGATGAAAGCAGAGCTTCTCTGGTTGGCAATGATGTGGGGGAACTGGTAAGTCAACATATACTTTTACATGTAGTCCAATTTTGTTACGTGATAGATAGTGAAACACACCTTTTTAACTGGGACCTTTTCTGAAAAATAAGAACCATTATTAGACCATAAACTAATAACTTTCTCTACCCTAATACCATTCATGGGACATAAAAGAAAAAGTAAGCAGGTCCCACCTTGTAGCAATATGATAAATACATATACCTTTTAATGCTATCAAATATGTCTTTTAGGATTTGAAGAACAATTCCCATAAGATAGGTAGACATAGGGTGTTGTGTAGAATGTATAAAACAACCACAAATAAACATTTCCTGCTTTCAAAAAGCTTATACATCTTCCTGGGAAGGTAAGTGTTACATAAACAGTTTAATTAAATGGTATAATGTATGAAAAGCACATATTCTGGGTGTACATTAAATAAGATCACCAGAATTCATTGACTTAACTTGCATTCACTATAAATTTTAAAGTGCTTTCTAGGTAAGAAATGCTTTTTGAAACTTGGAGGTAACTGTGCAAAACAAGATAGTGGTTCCAGGCACTTAAGCAACAATGCAGAGCAATAATGCAAAAAATGTCACATGTCAGTATAGAACAAATTGCAGTAAGGTTATTCCTTAGTATTTGAAAAACAGAGCGGATGACAACATGGTGGAGGAGTGAATGGAAGTCACACTGACCTCCTCCCAGGACCAATCTGGAATTATAAATAAATTGTGGAGAAATCACCTGGAACAAACAACTGAACAAAGTGAGAGAGAAGCTTTATAACTTTGGACAGACAGAAGACTCAGCTTCAGCACAACCTGACTGGTAAGGAATGTGGCAGAGACTTGAGAGGCCTGGCTGGGCACCCACAGGCGGCAGCACCAGAGGGATATTTAAGTGGCCGGTTGGATCCCCCTACGAATGGAGTCTAAACCATAAGCAGGGATCCCCAGCCTACAGCACCAGGGCCTGAAAAGTACACAGATAACAGCCAGCTGTGAAAAGCAGCAGGGCTGCTCTCTGCCAGAGATGGGCAGCTGGAGAAACAAAGAGCCAGTTAAAGGACTAATGCATAAATTTTCATTTGTAGCCACTTACCCTGGGTTCCGGCAAAGGCAGGGGCAGAGTGGGCTAGAGATGCCTGAGGAGAGACTGGGGACAGAGGCTTTGGGGAGAGAACTGAGAGAGTAGCCACCAGGATCCTGGTGCTGAGTCATCCCCTATATGGCAGCAGCCATCTTGCTCAGGCAGACCACTCCCCTGAGCTGCAGCCTGAGAGGAAGCAATAGCCCCGCCCCCAGGAGGGACTCTGCCCTGGCCCTGTGGTGCTTAAGCCTGACTGCTGAGTGCAGGGTGGCAGCCAAAGAAGTAGATCCCTGGCAAAGGAGGGGCAGAGTGAACTAGAGACGCTTGAGGAGACACTTGAGGAGACACTGGGGACAGAGGCTTTGGGGAGACAACTGAGAGACTAGCTGCCAGGATCCTGGTGCTGAGTCATGCCCCATAAGGCAGCAGCCATCGAGCTCACACAGAGCTCTCCCCTCCGAGCAGCAGCGGCCTGAGGAGAAACACTAGCCCCGACACCAAGAGGGATTCTGCCCCCCCACACCATGGTGCTTAAGGCTGACTGCTGAGTACAGAGTGACAAGATTAACAACTGAAGGAGATAGCCACAGACAGTAGATCCATGGAAGACTCAAACGGGCTGCCTAAGGTCACATGGGGTCAACATCTGACATCACCAGAGGTGGATCCAGAAAGAAAAAACAGCAGTAAATATTAGAGGCTACCAAGACGAAATCCACTGTGGTCTTCTCCATGATTTGTGATATTTTCTATACTGCACAGCTTTTTAACATTCATTTCTTATCCATCAAGTCTGTGCATATTAAGTCACTAGATTATATACTATAGTTTACCTCTCTCCTTTCTGGTAATAGTCTTAATCTCTTTACAGCCTTATTAATACTGGTTCATTTGCTATTGATAGTGGGATTGCAGGGGGCAGTTAATTTTGCAATGTGAGTTTGTTTCCTGGGCTTTGTGGTTTTGTTCTGGCAGCACCTGCACAACAACACACAAGGTGTGGTGGGCAGAGTGCCCCTCAGCCAACCAGCTGAAGGGAAGGACCCACCAAAGAATGGCCAAAAAACAATCAAACCCAATTACTTTCAGAGAGATAACATAAATGGCATAAAAGGCATGCCTAGAGCATCAAGTTCAGGAGATCGAGGAGACTGCACCACTGAATCTCACAGGTCTCCTACCATTGAAATTCATACCACAAAGTCAGGAAGTCAAAACAGATCAATTTAAGAGGCAGAAGCAAAAAAAGAAGAGTCTCACAAATAATGAGAAGACAAAGAAATAACCTCCAATCCAAAGGAAAGGAAGAATCCCCAGAAAGAGTGCTAAATGAAATAGAGGCAAGTCAACTATTAGGTATTGAGTTCAAAACAATGGTTATAAGGAAGCTCAATGAACTCAGTGAGAATTACCAAAAACTACAGGGAAACTACAAGGAACTTACTGCAAACTATATCAGCATGAAAATGTACAAAGAAACTATCAACAAGAACCAAGAGGAAATGAAGAATATAATTTCTGAATTGAAGAACACAGTAGAAGGAATCAAAAGCAGGCAAGATGAAGCAGAGGACTGAATCAGTGAGCTGGAGGACAAGGTAGAAAAAAGCTCTCAGAAAGAGCAAGAAAATGAAAAAAAGTCTCAAAGAGGATGAAGAGGGGTTAAGGGAAATGCAGGACAACATGCAATATAATAATATCCATATAATAGGAATACCAGAAGGAGAAGAAGATGAGCAAGGGACAGAAAACCTGTTTGAAAAAGTAATAATGGAAAACTTCCCTAACCTGAGGAGAGAAAAAGTCACACAAGTCCAGGAAGCACAATGGGTTCCAATCAAGAGAAACCCAAAGAGGCCCACTCCAAGACACATCACAATTAAAATGGCAGATATCAAGGGCAAAGAGAGAATCTTAAAGGCAGCAAGGGAGAAACAGGAAGTAACATACAAGGGACTCCCAATAAGGCTAGCAGCTGACTTCTCCACAGAAAAACTATAAGCCAGAAGAGAATGGCAAGATATATTTCAAGTAATGAAAAACAAAGGCCTACAACCAAGACTACCCATCAAGGCCCTCAATTAAAATGGAAGGAGAAATAAGAAGTTTCCCATATAAAGGAAGGCTGGAAGAGTACACGTCTACCAAACCAGCACTGCAAGAGATTCTAAAGGGACTGCTATAAGAAGAGGATGGAAAAGAAAGAGAGAGAGAGAGACAGAGAGAGAGACAGACATAGGTACGAAGAGGGAAAAATGATAAGTACCAATCAATAATAACCTTAAATGTTAATGGATTAAATACTCCAATCAAAAGACACAGAGTAGTTGAATGGATAGAAAACATGACCCACACATATACTGCCTACAAGAGACCCACCTCAGAACAAAAGACCTACACAGACTGAAAGTGAATGGCTGGAAAAAAAAAATTCCAAGCAAATGGACAGGGTGAAAAAAACAGGGTAGCAATACTTATATTAGACAAAATGGACTTCAAAACAAGGCCATAAAAAGAGACCCAGAAGGACACTTCATAATACTCAAGGGAAGAATCCATCAAGGAGACATAAATATAAACCTATATGCACCCAACATAGGAGCACCCAAGTATATAAGGAAAATCTTGGAGGACTTCAAGAAAGATATAGACAGTAACACATTTATACTAGGGGATTTTAACATCCCACTATCAAAAATGTATAGATCTTCTAAACAAAATACCAACAAGGATATTGTGGCATTGAACAATGTCCTAGATCAAATGGACTTAACTGATATATATAGAACCTTTCATCTCAAAGAAGCAAAATACACATTCTTTTCAAATGCACATGGAATATTTTCAAAGATAGACCACATGATAGGACAAAAAAAAAAAAAACCTCAACAAAGTCAAGGGAATTGAAATCATAACAAGCATTTTTTCAGACCACAAGGGCTTGAAACTAGAGACTGACCTCAAGGAAAAAACTCAAAAACATTCAAACTTATGGAGACTGAATAGCATGCAATTAAGCAATGAATGGATCAAAGAAGAAATCAAAAGGTTTCTGGAAACAAATGAAAATGAACACACAACAGTCCAAAACCTATGGGAAACAGTAAAGGCAGTCCTGAGAGGGAAGTTCGTAGGAATATAGGCCTACATGAAAAAGATAGAAACATTTCAAATAAACAACCTAACTCTACATCTACAAGAACTGGAGAAATGACAACAAAAAAAACCCAGAGAGAGTAGAAGGAAGGAAATCATTAAGATCAGAGCAGAACTGAATGACATAGAGACTAAAAGAACAATTCAAAGGATCAATAAATCCAGGAGTTGGTTCTTTGAAAAGAAAAACAAAATTGACAAATCTTTAAGCAGACTCATCAAGAAAAAAAGGGAGAGGACCCAAATAAATAAAATCAGAAATGAAAGAGGAGAAATTACAACTGATACCACAGAAATACAAAGGATTGTAAGAAATTACTATGAACAACTATACACTATGAAATTTGAAAACCTGAGTGAAATGGACAAATTTCTAGAAACATACAGTCTGCCAAAACTGAAAATCGAAAAGAAGCAGAAAGCCTGAATAGACCAACATCAACTAGTGAAATTGAAGCAGTAATCAAAAAACTCCCAACACACAAAAACCCTGGACCAGATGGTTTTGTAGGAAAATTTCACAAAACGTTTCAGGAAGAGATAACCCCTGTCCTTCTCAAACTAGTTAAAAAAATCCAAGAAGAGGGAAGACTCCCAAACTCTTTTTATGAGGCCAGCATCATCCTAATCCCAAAACCAGATAAAGACACAACAAAGAAAGAAAACTACAGGCCAATATCACTGATGAACATAGATGCTAAAATCCTCAACAAAATATTGGCAAAACTCATTCAGCAATACATTACAAAGATCATACACCATGATCAAGTGGGATTTATCCCAGGGATGCAAGGTGGTACAATATTTGCAAATCAATAAACGTAATACATCACATAAACAGAAGGAAAGATAAAAATCATATGATCACATCAATAGATGTGGAAAAAGCATTAGATAAGGTACAGCACCCATTGATGATAAAAACACTCAGCAAAGTGGGAGTAAAGAGAGCATACTTCAACATAATAAAGACCATATATGAAAAACCTATAGCTGACATCATACTCAATGGGCAAAAACTAAATGCTTTCCCACTAAGATTGGGAACAAGACAACGATGTCTGCTTTCACCACTTGCATTCAACATAGTATTGCATGTCCTAGCTACAGAGATCAGACAAGAAAAAGAAATAAAAGACATCCAAATTGGAAAGGAGAAAATAAAACTGTCATTGTTTGCAGGTGATGTGATAATGTACATAGAAAACCCTATAGACTCCACCAAAAAACTACTCAACCTAATAAGTGAATTTGGCAAAAAAGTAGGATACAAATTCAATATCCAGAAATTGAAGGCATTTTTGTACAGCAATAATGAAATATCAGAATCAGAAATCAGGGTAAAAATCCCATTTGCTATAGCAACAAGGAAAATAAAGTGCCTAGGAATAAAGTTAACCAAGAAGGTCAAAGGCCTGTACTCAGAAAACTACACAACACTGAAGAAAGAAATTAAGGAAGGCACAAATAAATGGAAGTATATACTGTGCTCATGGATTGGAAGAATTAACATCATCAAAATGTCCATACTACCCAAAGCAATATATAGATTCAAAGCGATCCCTATTAAAATACCAATGACATATTTCACTCGTATAGAACAAACATTTCAAAAATTTACATGGAACCAGGAACGACCCCAAATAGCTGCAGCAATTTTGAGAAAGAATAACAAAGTAGGAGGGATCACAATACCTGACATCAAACTATATTACAAGGCCACTGTAATCAAAACAGTCTGGTACTGGCATAAGAACAAACACATAGATCAATGGAACAGAATAAGGAATCCAGAAATAAACCCATCTATCTATGATCAATTAATATTCGGTAAAGGGGGCAGAAGCATTAAATGGAGTAAAAATAGCCTCCTCAACAAATGGTGTTGGGAGATCTGGACAGCTACATGCAAAAAACTGAAACTTGACCACCAAGTTACACCACTCACAAAAATAAACTCAAGATGGATAAAGACTTAAATACAAGTTGCAACACTGTAAAAGTCCTATTGGAAAACATAGACAGGAAAATCTCAGATATTCCATGCAGCAATATTTTCACTAATATGTCCCCTAGAGCAAGGGACATAAAGGAAAGAATAAACAAATGGGACTTCATCAAAATAAGAAGCTTCTGCATGGCTAAAGAAAATATCAGCAAAATGAAAAGGGAACCAACCATATGGGAAAATATATTTGTCGATGATACCTGGGACAATGGTTTGATCTCACAAAATAAAGGACTCCACTCCAAGAAGACAAACAATCCAATTAAAAAATGGGCAAAGGACCTGAACAGACTCTTCTCCAAGGAGGAGACACACACAAGGCCCAGAGACATACGAAAGGATGCTCAGCATCACTAGCCATTGGAGAGATGCAAATTAAAACCACAGTGAGATACCACTTCACACCAGTCAGAATGGCCATCATAAACAAATCAACAAACAACAAGTGCTGGCGAGGCTGTGGAGAAAAGGGAACCTTAGTGCACTGTTGGTGGGAATGCAGACTGGTGCAGCCACTGTGGAAAACAGTATGAAATTTCCTCAGAAAACTAAAAATGCAACTGGCTTTTGATCCAGCAATTCCACTGCTGGGATTATACCCTAAGAATCTGGAAACACCAATTCAAAAGAACCTATGCACCCCAATGTTCACAGCAGCACAATTTACAATAGCCAAGTGTTGGAAGCAACCTAAGTGCCCTACAGTAAATGAGTGGATCAAAAAACTGTGGTACATTTACACAATGGAATACTATGCAGCAGAAAGGAAGAAGGAACTCCTACCCTTCACGACAGCATGGATGGAATTGGAGAGCATTATGCTAAGTGAAATAAGCCAGGCAGTGAAAGACAAATACCATATGATCTTAGCTATAAGTGGAGCCTAATCAACAAAACAAACAAGCAAGCAAAATATAACCAGCAACTTTGAAATAAAGAACAAACTGACAGTAACCAGAGGGGGGGGGGAGGGGGATATCTGGGGCAAAGAAGGGAAAGGTTCATCAAGGATCATATATAAAAGACCCATGGACAAAGCCAAGAAGGGGAAAGGATTGAGGATGGGAGGTGAGGGAGGAGAGTGGGGCAGGGGAAAGTGATGGCAGGAAAATGGAGACAATTATAATTGAACAACAACTTAAAAACAATTAATCATCAAAAAAAAAGAAAAGAAAGAAAGAAAACAGCCTTGGAAAGTCCCAGGGACAAAGTCTGGACTTGTTATCAGTTTATCAAAAGACTCCAGGGTGTGGCTTTTACCTTTAGTTGCAGCAGCACATAATCCACTCACACCCATACAGTCACTCAAATCTCTATATACACACACCTTCTCAGGTAGAGCTGGGCCACTTGTGACGGAAGATGGGTGGTATCTGGGGCCAGGCGAGGGCTACCGACAGCTGGCTGCCTGTACCTTCCCTCTGTAAAGCAGATACGCAAGGAACAGAGTGAAGGTGTTAGTAGTGGGGTTGGCCCATGGTGAAGGGTTTATAAACAGGTGTCTACCTGAAGCCTTTCCACCGTGGCGACAACGCCACTCCAACACACTAAGAATTTATGAGCCTCAGAGCTGCACCTGGTAGATTCTGCTATCTTTCCATCAGTTTCTCAATTAACGTTGAGAAAGCTGTGATCCTGCCAGCTAGGCCCGACGAGATACAGAGGTTGGAATATAATTATGTACATAGCTCTTCCCCCTCTGAGAACCCGCTCCTTTGACACACACCCAGCAGGGTGAGCTTCATTGTTTGTTTCCTTTTTGCAGCGCAGATACTAAGACATATTTGTTCATAAATGTGCCTGGACTTCATAACCTCTTCTCCTTGCTGAAAAGGCATGATGTGTTTTCGTTCCCTCATCCCCTTTCTAGGATGTCTAGTCCATTCCTCTCTACAAAGGACCAGCACACTCCGTCAGGAACTTACATCTTACCTGATTTTCCTGCTCAGGGCTACCAGCTGTTTCTACCTTATTGAAGAGTTGTGCAATCCTGAGCGAAGACACTGGAGGTAGAAAGGGTGAGAAACAGCCCTGGTCAGGTGCCTCAGTTGGTTGGAACGTCGTCCCATATACAAAAAGGTTGTGGGTTCCATCCTGGGTCAAGGCACATACCTAGGTTGCGGGTTCGATCCCTGGTCAGGGCGCATACAGGAAGCAACTGATCCATGTTTCTCTCACATCAATATTTCTCTCTACCCCCCTTCCTCTCTCTCTAAAATCAATAAACATTCTAGGATAAGGATTTTAAAAAAGAAAAAAAAAAGGATGAGTAACTGCGATCCTCTACTAATATCAGGGCCTAGGGTCTCTGGAGGGCTGGGGCCTCCCTAACAACTGTTGCTGTAGGACAGCAGTTTTTAGAATGCGGTCAGAGAACGTTTTGAGTCCCCCAAATTATTTCTTTTCCAAATATATGTCTGTGCGAGGCTGAATTTCTTTTCTTTTTTTATTGTTGTTCAAGTACAGTTGTCTCCATTCCCCCCCCTACTCTTCCCCGCCCACCACTGAGACTCAATTTCAACCAAAACATATCACAACAGATTGAGTGCAGAAGCTGATACGTGAATCTAGCTGCCTTCTATTAAGCCAGACACAAGAGACTTTCGAAGAAGCAAATGCCACTCCTCTTGTTAACTTTTGTTTTGGAAAATATGGCTATTTTTAAATAAAAATGTTACTTACGCTCACATGTATCTTTGTTGTTAGTTTTAAGGAAATTAATATTTTAAAAGTTGGGTTTTAATTTCAATACAGTAAATATTGACATACCTATATAAAGAGAGCTCCTTAGAGTCCTCAACAATTTTTAAAGTATAAAGGGGTTCTGATATTTAAAAGTTTGAGAACTGCTCCTCTAGATCTGCTATTGCCCCCCCATTTGTTCTCTTTATTTTTAATTAACTTTTTTATCCTCACTCGAGGATAAACATGCTTATTGATTTTTAGAAGGGGGGAAGGGAGGGAAAGAGAGAGGGAGAGAAACATTGATCTGTTGCCTCTCGTATGCATCCCAACCCGTAGTCTAGGGCATATGCCCTGACAGGGAACTGAACCCATGACCTTTCGGTTTACGGGATGATGCTCCAACCAACTGAGCCACACCGCCCAGACCATTTGTTCTCTTTCTTGCTCCTCTCGAGATACCACGCCAAGATCCATTGCTTCAACTTCCACCTCCAAGTTGGTGATTGCTATGGACAGCACATGAGCTTCTGTGGGCTGCTCTGCCCATAGATAAAGGAAACAAGATTGCCTCTGAAAGTTGAACTGGATAAAGTCATATACCATAGATGCGATCAGCCATTCACTCATTCGACAAGAATTTATTGAGCACCTACCCTGAGCCATGTACTATTTCAGATGCGGGGGTTTCAGTAGTAAGCAAAAAGGAAATCCCTGGACATTCTACTGGGAATAACCCAAATTCCAGGTTCCTTTCACCACAAGGGTCCCAAAGGTGATACTCTGACAACGGACAGTGATAAAAGAAAGCAAAGTAATGTGACGAAGATTGTGTGTGTGTATGTGGGTGTTTTCCTTTATACTAGAAATTATGTTTTCCATTAGCCATCTGCTAGTTGGCCTCTGCGATGTAAGTGTTTACAGATTTCCTCTTGGTAAGGAGGCAGATATGATGCAAGTAAAATTCCTGCCAGCCACAGGGGTGGGGGGAGGAAGGGAGCCAGGAGAGCACACCTTGGGACTGGCAGCTCAAGGATAAGACCATACTAGCATACTTGCACCCCAGGTTGGTGACGATCCAGAGAAGAACACGGGCTCTGAGCCACCATGAGGTCATCTAAGCACCACCCTTCAGATACCATGTTGAAGAGGAAAAAGGGAAACAGCTCTAACAGGGAGTTATTCCCTGGAATGAGACGATCCTAAGTTAGGAGAGTGAGGTACTTTAATTGGTCATTTTAAGTTCCATCTTCAACACTTTCTTTTGTACATCTGCGATGTTGTGTGGTAAAATGTCAACCTGGCTGCAATTGACATTTTATTGTTGCTGGGCTTGTGTGTGAAACCATTGAGGCAGGGAACTCTGGAGGAGTAACTCAATAAAACTCCTCTTTCTAAACACAAAGGTTATGTTTAGAAGTTGGTCAAATGGAGATAGGAGGCTAAAGAGAAGAGATACCAGAAGGCAAAAAGAACAGGATGGACAAATTTACTCAAGTAATTTTTGTTCTTTAACAGTTTGATGAGGAAGATGTCGCTATATTATAAAGCTATAATAATAATCAAAACGGTATGGCATTGGTATCAAAACAGATATGTAGGTCAATGGAAGATAAAAGAGAGTCCAGCTTACATGGTCCATTAACGTATAGCAAAGAAGGCAAGGATATAAAATGGGCTAAAGACAGTCTCCTCGATAAGTGGTATTGGGAAAACTGGACAGATACATGCCCAAAAATGAAATCAGACCACTTACTTACACCATATACAAAACAAACCCAAAATGGATTAAAGATTTAAATGTAAGACCTGAAAACATAAAGCTCCTAGGAAAAAAAACATAGGCAGTAAGCTCTTTGATATCACTCTTAGCACTTTTTGGTTATGTCTCCTTGGACAAGGGAAACAAAATAAAAAATAAACAAATGGGACTACATCAAACTAAAAAGTTTTTACATGGTGAAGGAGACTATCAACAAAATGAAAAGACAAACTACTGAATGGAAGAAGATACTCGCATTTGATAAGGGGTTGATACCAAAAATGTATAAGGAACCCATACAATCACTAATCAGCTAGGTAAATGCAAACCATGATGAGAAATCATCTCACACATGTCAGAATGGTTACCATCAATAAATCAACAAATAACAAGTGTTGGTTAGGATGTGGATGACTGTACACTGTTGGTAGGATTGTAAATTAGTGCAGTTCCTGTGGAAAACAGTATAGAAAAAATTAAAACTAGCCCTGGCCGAGTAGCTCAGTTGGTTAGAGCGTTGTCCTGACCCGCTAAGGTTGCAGTTTTGATCCCTAGTCAGGCCGCATATAAGAATTGACCAATGAATGCATGAGTGGGTGAAACAATGAATCAATCCCTCTCTCTCCCTCTCCCCCTCCTCCCCCCTTCCTCTCTCTCTCTTCTCTCATTGTCTAAAATCAATAAAAAAAAAAAAAAAAAAAATGGAGCCGTCATATAATCCGGCAATTCCACTTCTGGGTATTTATATGAAGAAAATAAAAACATTAATTTGAAAAGGTATATGCACCCCTGTGTTCACTGCAGCATTACTAGTACTAGCCCAAGACATGCAAGCAACCGAGATGTCCACTGATAGATGAATGGATAAAGAAAATATGATACCTGTACACTATGGAATATTTATTAAGCAATAAAAAGAATGAAATCTTGCTTTTTGCAACAATCTGGATGGACCTAGAGGGCATTATGCTATGTGAAATAAATCAGACCAAGAAAGACAAATGCCATATGATTTCACTTACATGTGGAATCTATAAAAACAAAACATAGAAACAAATGTATAACTAAACAGAACAAGCTGATAGTTACCAAAGGAAAGGTGAGAGAACAGGAATTATAGAAAAAACAATTTTATGGGAAGAAAAACCTCATTTGTATCAAGGTGCTATTTCTTTTCCTTAGATGGCCTTACTATGAATTTGTACATAATGTCAATGTAAGAAATGTCCAAACCTGTCAAGAATTTTTATGAGTTTGTTTGAGTTAAAACAATGACATGCCAGGAAGCAAAATCTCAAATGCTCCCTTGAGGGTGTTTAAGCCTCTGAGGGGTCTGGAAAAAAGGATTGTACTGGCACTTCAAAGGTGTGTTCACTTAGATACACAAAACCAATGGACAGGGCTTGTTTAAGGCAAAGATAAACCTATTACACACCTGGGACAGACTACCCACCATGACCTGCCCAGTTGGTGCTTTCTGATTAGATCACTCTGTGGTTACTATGGTCACTGGGCTTGTCAGATTTATTACATAGCCCCCTTTTTTTCGTTCGGAATGAGTAGGTCGATTTTTAGTCACCATGAATAATTTTCTTTACCAAGAGAAATCAAATAATGAATTATCTTCAATATTTACCCTTTTCTCCTCTGACACATCCTCACAGGAATCCACCATCATTGTACTTTCCCCATATCTGTGCTTTAGTGTCCTCAGGGACAGCAAAAGCTTGACAGCAGTAGTCCACGTTGTTCATACAGGGACATTAAAGCCCTGCTGAACCCATGATGTGCTGACTGGAAGCCCTGAAGGTCCAGTCCAGTGAAGCTGGAATTAGAAACTGGATCACTTGTTTTTCAGGCCAGTGTACTTCCCAGCACACTGCACCACTGTGCAAGGCTGTGTGCTCAGTCTACCCGTGGCATAGCTGATCTTCCATCTCTAAAACCACCTTATCTGAGAGAATGTCTCTAAAAAGAAAGTGACACCAAGTCATGGAAGGGTTTTGGACAAGGAAGAGAGGTGTTCAGAAGCAGTAGGAGGAGAAGGTTTAGCATTTGTGCTAAAAAAGTATACATTTTGGAACAAAAGTGTACAATTGTACTAAAATTATACAGTTCTAAAACTGTGCTTTTTAGCTCTCGCTTCTTGGTGGAAATCCCCTTTCCAGTTTGAGATAGCTTACTTCCCCCATCTGTGTGAGAGAAGGCTGCTCCTTAAACCCAAAGCACAGCCTCTGAACCCTGAGGTGGTTTTGAAAGGCCAATCTTCTTTGGGCTGGTGGGCCACTTCCTCTCAGAAAAGGTTAAGGGAGAAAATGCTCAAGGACTGTTACTAGAAAACAGTGTTACAGATTAACAAGGTTGAAACCTACAGAACCACAGAAACAACTACACAACTTTTACAAATTGATATCAGGGTAGTATGTGTACATAGCTACTTTGGTTAACATGTCTTTGAAAGAAACCATGTCTTCTTCTTTTTCTTTTTTTTTTTTTAGGAAAACCCCCACAAGGTCATCTTATCTGAATGTGTTATAAAGTGACTGTTTACTCTCTCTAAAGTGAATATTTAAGGTCTACATTGCAGTCAGACATAAATCCTTCCAGAAACATTTTGAGCGCCGAAAGTATCAATAACACTAAAAGTACAATGTTCAGAATCACAAATGGAAAATTAAATGAGTAATATTGGGTTTTATCTCTTTTTTAAAAAAGGTGACAACCCTTTAGAGTGTTTATATTTGGACTAGTCAAAATTAAATAAGATCAAATATGCAAAGTGCTTATCTTACAGTAGCCCTTTAATACATATTTGTTTCTTTTCTACTTAAAAAAAATATATTTTACTACACATGATAACATATTAAGACGATTCCAGTGTACCCTGGCCGGTCCTGAGTGTGAGCAGGAGCAGAGGGGAGGGGCCCCAGGGGCAGCACCACGTTGCCCTGGTAACCAAGCTAGCAGGGTGTGTGATGACAGATTCCTCACCCCCCAAGGCAAAGGCGCTGCAGAAGGAAGTTATTGTGCTGAGTGTGTGCAAGGCTAGTGAAATGTTTGGCTAAGGGAAAGGCCCGCCTACTCCCCTCCTGTCCCTGGGTGGGGGTGAGACCGGAGGAGCAGCCATAGGGAGCTTGGAGGTCAAGATGGCAGCAGGCAGAGGTGCTGTGTGGGAGAAAAAAACCTGCCGGTCTAGTCTGGGAGAAAGATGGGGTTGGTGGGGGGTGGGGGTGGGGCGGGGTGAGTGGATCCTCCCGGAGTGCTCAGAAGTTTGGGCTGGGAGATAAAAGTTAAGGGAAGGAGAGAAGCACTCTCTTGGAGCCACCTGGCAGATGTGCTAGCCAGAGTGTTGGTGTCCTAGAAGCGACGTGGCGAATGGCAGCTCCAACAACAGATGCAGATTCCGGGAGGGAGCCAGAAGCTGGAGCGCTGCCAGCTGAGCTGCCTCGCGCTCCAAAGGGCAGATAAGAATGGAGCAGGAATTCTGGGCGTTGTTTTGGGCTTTGGGCTTTTTGGGAACAGCTGGGTTTTGTTTGTGTTTTGTGGAAACGATGAGCCTGGAGATGGGGAGTCCCCTATCCTCCCAAATAATGCAACTTTTTAAGAAAGGCCTGTTTACTTCCTCACCAACCTCTGTCTCTGGACTTTGCGAGTGTGTGGTGACAGGCAACTGAACCCTACTTTTGTTCAGTTACAAAGGCATCCATGTAGATTTTACATACACAGAGTGGGGCAAGGGTAGGTTTATAGTTGTGAGTATGTGAAACACAGTTCATTTTTATATTATTATTTATTAATTATTATATTATTTTCCATACAAACAACTATAAATCTAATTTTGCCCCACCCTGTAGTTTAAGAATTTTTGAATTCTTATTTAATAGTACCCATTTTATAGGAAAGGAGTTTTGATTCCCGTTTCGTAGGTGAGTCAACTGACTGGCAGAGAGTTTAAATTATTAGCCCAAGACCTCTAATTAGTACTACTTGATTCTAGTCTGTCGGATTCATTCAAAACTGCTATCATCAGGCTTTCTGCCCACCCACCAATCCACTGAAACTACCTTTTCAATGACTTCCCGATTGCCAAATCCAATGATCAACTTTCAGTCCCAGTTTTCAATTTTTAGTATGGTAGTCCCCCTTTATCTGCAGGGGATACATTCCAGGAACCCCAGCAGATGCCTGAAACCATGAATAGTAGCAAACCCTATACATATTATGTTTTTTCCTAAACATAGATATCTATGACAAAGTTTAATTTATAAAGCAATACAGTAAGAGATTAAAAATAATAACTAATATAAGTAGAACAATTACAACAATATACTGTAATGAAAGTTATGTGTATGTAGTCTCTTTCTCTCCATATCTAATTCTACTGTCCCCGCCTTTTCACTTAAAGGAAGCACTTTACAGTTTCTCTTTGGCATATCTGAATTGCCAGCGTCACAACTCTTGTGCATTTGGGCCATTAGTATGAGAGTCAAACAATGGTTACTTGAACACAAGCACTGCGATATCCCAATAGTCAGTCTGATACCCCAGAATGCTACTACGTGACTAATGGATGGGTGGTGTATAATGCATAGAGAGGCTGAACAAAGGGGCGATTGACATTCCAATTGGGATGGCAAGAGATTTCACCATACTACTCAGAAAGAAATGCGATCTGAAATTTATGAGTTCTTTATTTCTGGAATTTTCCAATTCATATTTTTGAACCTCTGTTGCCTGTGGATAACTGAAACCACAGAATGTGAAGCTGTGGGTAAGGGGGGACTACTGTACTGGAACTTTCAGTATCATTTGACTCAACTGAGCATTCCCTTTTCCTTAAACACCTTCCCCCACCTTTGGTTTCCAGCTCCCCACTTTGTCCTACCTCTCTAGCATTTCTGTTAGTCATTTTTGCCTAATCCTCTTCATTTCCTTAGCATTGCAGGGTTCTATAGATAGAGAAATCTTATACCCCACTCCCTAAATGATCTTGATTTAAATACCACCTTCCCCAAATTGGTTCATCCTTTGTATGTTCCCCGTTTCACTACATGACTCTCTTCCAGTGGCTCAGGCCAAAACTTTGGATAATCCTTTAATCTTGTTTTTTTCCACTTCATATCTAATTTGTCAGCAAACCCTATCAGATATGTGTGTTCTCAAATCTGACCATTTATCCCATCTTCATTATTACCACCTAAATTTAACTCTCACCTACTATTTCAGTAGACTCCTAATTGGGCTCCCTCTGCCCTGTCCACCCCTCTACTCTCTATTCTCCACATAGCACAGAAGTGATCCTTAAAAATGTGAATCAGATCCTATTGCTGCTCAAAACCCTCTAATGTCTTTCTATATTTTCAGAGAAAGATCCCAAGTTCTCACCATGGCTTCTGACTTCCTCTCTCACCACTTGTATTTTCTCCTGCTCTCTCTTAGCCCTGCACACTGGCTTTGCTTTTCCTTGGTCATGCAGAGCTGGCCTGACCTCAGGAACTCTGTAATTGTTAGACTGTACCTACGAATGCTCTACCCTGACCTCTGCAAGGCTCACTGTTGTATTCTATACTCAGGGCTTTTGTCAAGTGCTGCCTCCTCAGAAAGGATTTCCCTCACATGCTCCCTGAAATGACACTCTAAGCACTCCCTATTATTCCCTTTTTTTTTTTAAATTTATTTTTAATTTATTTTAGAGAGAGGAGAAGGGAGGGGAAAAGAGAGGGAGAGAAACATCAGTTGGTTGCCTTCTGCAAGGGCCCCAACTGGGGATGGAGCATGGAGCCCACAACCCAGGCATGTGCCCTGACCAGGAATCAAATTGGTGATCTCTTGGTTTGTGAGACAATGCCCAATCAACGGAACAACAATGGGCAGGGCGATTTCTTTAAATTATTTTCTTCATAGCAATTATCAGTTTTGGTCATTATATATCACATTCATTTGTTGAATGTTTGTTCAAACTTGCCATTTTTTGTTTAGTATTATATCATCAGTGTCTAAAATAGGGCACATAGTAGCTATTCAATAAATATTTATTGACGGCCTTTGCCATGTAAGAAATGTCCAAACCTGTAGAGAGTTTTTATAAGGGTTTATATGAGCCAAACTGGCAACAATTTTGGGAAGCAAGATATCACATGCTCCAAGAATGACAGTTTTGCAGTTTCTTTTATACATTTGGAATCAGGCAGAGAACATAGAAGATGGAAGAAAGCCAGATGCAAGACAGGTAACAAGATTATGGGTCCACTTAAGGATGGTTGTGCCTCTGAGGGTTTGAAAAAGTCATTTCAAAGGTGTGTTAAACTAGATGCACAAGAACAATGGACGGGGCTTGCTTTAAGTGAAGATAAACTTTTTATAGGCCTAGGATGTGACTACCAAACATGACCTGGAATTTTTGATCAGATCACCCTGTGAGGTTACTTTTGGTCACTGATCTTGTACATACCTCTCCCCACCTCCCATTTTTGCCCACACTTCCTATATATCAGGCACCATTCTAGGCTCTGGGGATAGAGCAGTGAATAAAACGAAGTCCCTGCTTTGATGGAGCTTATATTTTAGTTGAGAGAGGGGTACCATAAAAAAGCAAGTCAATAAATATGTGCTGCGCCAGGTGGTGGCAAGTCCTATAGAGAAAAATAAAGCAAAGAGGTTAGAGAGTGCAAAAGGGAAAAGTTTTGGGTTTTGTTCTTTTGAATAGGGTGTAAAGGAAAACCTTATTAATAACGTGATGTTTAAACTGAGATCTCAATGAAGTAAAGGGAGCAAGTCATGAGGATATCTGCTGGAAGAATGGTCCAAACAAAAGGGAAAGCACGTGCAAAGGCCCTGAGGCAAGAATAAATATCGCCTTACTGAGGAACAACAAGGAAGCCAATGTGGCTGCAACAGTGAATAGGGGAACGAACAGTGAATCAATGAAGGTAAGGTCAGAGAGGTAAGGAAGACAAGGTTGAATAGCCTTGTACAAGGCTGTACAAGCCTGTAGTTCATATAAAGGCTTTGCTGGGAAATCTTTCTTTGAGGTAGGAAAAATATGCAAGGCTAGAGTGTTTTAAGCAGAGGAGAGGCATGATATAACTTAACGTTTTAAAAGGATCACTCTGATTGCTACGTTCAGATGAGATTGTGGAGGGGCAAGGGTGGAAGCAGAGAGATCAGTTATAAGGCTGTGGCAGTAGCGTAGGCAAAAGGTGATAGAATCTTGGCCATAGTGATAATGATAATGGTGGTGAGGAGTGGTGGATTCTGGGTATATTTTGAGGGCAGAGCTCGCAGAATTTGTCAATAGACCTAATGTAGAGTATGAGAGAAAGCCAGGAGTCGAGGTGTGCTGAGCAACTGGTAAGGTGCAGTTGCCATTTACTAAGATGGCGAGGACCGCAGGAGGCCCCGATTTAGGGGATACTGTATTAGGCATTCTCTTTGGGACGTACACATTTAATATGCCTGAGAAGTATACATTGGAGTTATCAAGCAGACGACTGAATATGTTAACCTGGAGTTCAAAAGGGAAATCTGGCCGGACAGGTATATTTAGGAATCATCAGCATACCAACAGTATTTAAAGTTACATGCTGCCTAAGGTTATCTGGGAAATAGATACAGAGAAGGAAAATTGTTCTGAGAACTAGGCCCTGAGGCACTCCACTCGTTGAGGTCAGGGAGATGAGGAGGAACTGGGAGAGGGACAGAGAAGGAGCAGCCAGTGAGACAGGAGGAGAAATAAAAGAGTGATGTCTTGTAAGCCAAGTGATGAAAGTGTTTCAAGGAGGGGACAGGTCAGCTGGGTAAATGCTGCTAAGAGGTCTAGTGAGACAAAGACTCAGAACTGACCACTGGGTTTAGCAACATGGACCACACAGATGATCTTGACAAAAGCAGCAATGGGGGTGACAAATTGATTGGAGTAGATTCAAAAGAGAAAGGGAAGAGAGGAATTGAAGACAGCATGTGCTTACAACACTTTCAAGTTTTGTTTAAAAGGAAGCAGAGTTGCCAGAGGGGGACATGGAGTTGAGAGGTAAATGTTGCCCTGTATTAAGGTGAAGCTATTTTAGAACATGTTGATAGGCTGATGCGACTGATTAGTAGAGAGGGCTATTTGACTATGTAGGATATGGAGGGATAATTTCCCAAGCACTGTCTTTGGGTAGGTGAAAGAATATTGGATTTAGTCCCAAGTGGAGATGATGATCTTGTACAGAAGCTTGGTTAGTTTCCTGTGACAACATGTGGGGTGGCAGGGGATGTGGTAGATGTGGCGATGGGAGCATGTGGAAGACTTTTTCTGGTTGGGTTGCTTCTCTTTCCTTAAGGAAGTGGAAGGTAAGGTCGTGCTATGTGAGGTTTGAGGAGCGAGGAGAAGTAGTAAAATAGTTGACTTGGAGAATGGAGGGGCGAACAATTTGGGGAATGTAGTAGGACTGACAGGCAGCCCCAAGGACACACTGAGGTTAATGGTCATAATTTAATGTGAGTGCCCTACACAGGTGGTGGTTTTCCTCCAGCTGTGTTCAACGGCACTGGTGCAAAGGGAGAGCTGGTAGACATTGGATTAGTGTGGACTGGGTTTTGCCAGGCAAGTTTGATGAGGGGAGAAAAGTAGGTAGTCATGAATCATGGGTAGAAACTGGGTAAGGATAGACATGAGGGTGTTATGGACACTGAAATGGTTGTAGGATCAGTGGATTGCAGGTGTCAGACAGAGGAAGAATTTTGAAGTTAGAGCCGGAAAACCAGCGGCGGTGGTCAGAAAGTGGGATGCCTGAGACTGAGATTTTGAACACAACTCCCGAAGGAGCTAACTGCAGAACCTTACACTTCAGAAGCTCCCTAGACCAAGTTTTCTACTTCTGAGTATAAGAAAAGCTTTTGGTATGTGTTATAGGAATAGTATGTGAAGACAGGGGAGAAAGGAAACAGTGATCAAGATGCCTTAGACAGGAGGAAGTAGATTAATAATTATATCAAGCATGAAGGGAAAGCACACCAAATAAAGAAAAACCAAAATCAAGGTCACAGAGAACTATATGGGAAAGGAAAAAAACTGTAATGAGATTTACCCCATAAGGCAAGGTCGTAGTGGTTAACGAAGGTGGATGGAGGGATTTAGAATCAGGGTTGAGAAGTAGAAACAGAAATACCTGACATGTCCTGACGGGTGCGGCTCAGTGGGTTGGGCGTCATTCCGCACAGTGAAAGGCCGCCGCTTTGATTCCTGGGCAGGGCGCGTGCCTGGGTTGGGGGTTGGTCCCCGGTTGCGGTGCATACGACAGGCAACCAACCCATGTTTCTCTCGCACATAAATGTTTGTCTCCCTCTCTTTCTCCCTCCCTTCACCTCTCTCTAAAAATAAATAAATGAAATCTTTTAAAAGAAAGGAATACCTGACATTGTTGACCTGTGAGGGGACTTCCCTTGGGCACCATCAAACACAGCTGATTTTACGGCTCTTCAAAAGTCCTTATTCGCAACATCAGGCGTTGTTTGCTCACCAGCTACCATGAGTGATGATGACACGCATTCCCCTAGAAGAGAACTGTGACTACTCAGTAGTCACTCATTTCAGGAGACATCAAGTGGCAGTCAAACCACAGGACGAGCTGGAATAATAAAACATTATCTGGGCACACTGCTTCTCCAAACACAAGTATCTGAAAGAGCAGCATGGGAAACCTCTGGCTACTTTAGTAAAACTCAGTAAAAATTTAATTAATAACTTAGATCGCAGACCTTTTAGTGGCTAATCGTTTTCTCATGAAAATAATCACCTCCTGAAAATTTCAAATAAAAAAATAAGCTCAAAAGGAATTCTTATTGTGATGATGGCTGCACAACTCTATAAGCATACTAAAAGTTATTAAATTATACACTTAAAATGTATGAATTTCATGGAATATAAAATGACACCTCAAAAAACTTTTAAAAACTGAATTCATTTTATTAAATATTATAATGCCATACTTGAAAATTTAAGTCAGGGTCAGATTTAAAGTGGTACTCAGTGTTGATTTTTCAACTTATTAAATTAAGCAGCTGACCAGGGCACAGTTCTGATAAAAGAAAAACCCAGTAGAAAAGAATGAGGTCACTCATTAAGTGCTTCTAGTACTAGTTAACATAAACCAGGAGTGCAGCTGCAACATTGCCCAGAATAACAACCAGAGTTTGTGTGAGGCGATAGAAAATTCCGTCCTTGCAACACTCCTTGGCCAGTATGTGCTCTCGTTTTCTCTCTCCGCTCCACGTCCCCATCTTAAACAAGTCAGCAAAATAAAATTGTGGTGTATTGTCGGACAACGTTATTTCACACAGACATCAAACAGGCCAAAAATAAATAAACAAACAAACAGCAACTACATAAACTAAAAAAGAGAAAAAAATAAGCCTTTTATCTTTGGCCTCTTTAACTGTCTCATGCAAACCAACCACTTCTAGAACAACTAAGTACATACACAAAAATAATTCCTGGAATGCTTGGAATAAGATTGCTTTTTTTTTTTCAAGGTTGTTTTTTTTCTCCTTTCAGATTATAATGAACATGGTTACACTATAGGTAAAGTGGAACAGAGAATGCTCCAAAGGCTGGTTTGGTCATCTGAGATCATTAAAAATGGCTGACACCTAACAATTTGTACAAAAATATAAAATGTAAACAAAAAATACAAACAAAACTTTCCTTTTAAAAGTATTTTTAGCCCTGGCTGAGTAACTGTGTTGCTTAGAGCTTGGTCTGGATACACCAAGGTCGTGGGTTTCACCCCTGGTGAAGGCACATACAGGAATCAACCAAGGAATGCGTGAATAAGTGGAACAACAAATTGATGTCCCTCTCTCTCTCTCTCTCCCCCCTTCCTCTCTCTCTCTAAAATAATAAATAAATAATAAAAATAAAATAAAATACATTGAAAAATTAGGAAACAAAAGTATTTTTAAGAATTAAAAAAAGCAGGGCCTTGGAAGTTTCGGCCTTTCCCTCCTCTGTTGTAAATTCATGCTGTGGTTTTGGTTGGGTGGGGAGAGTGCATGTCATCTGTGGGTGACGTGGCATTTGGTAAGGGGGACTCTCCACATGAAGGGAACCATGTTTAGGTTCTGGGATGGGAAGTGGAGGGTGAATAGGTCATGGTGGACTTTTTTTTTTTTTAATTTAACTTTTTATTTTTTGCTATCCAGTCATCCTCATTGGTCTTCTGCTTCTTGGCGTCAACGTCATCATCCTAGTCATCTTCAGCCGCCCATTTGCTGGTAGCTGCCTCAGTCTCCTCATCTTCATCTCCATCCTTTTCTTTCCCACTTTCCTCCACTTCTTCCTCTGCCTCGTAATCAGCCGCCTTCTCCCCATACTTCTCTTTAAACTTTCTTTTCTGGATGTGCTTTACTGCCAGAAGTGTAACAATTTTTAATACTAAAGTGGGAAGATAGCTGGAAGATAGTTGTAAATTCTGCTGACAGGAAAATGGCCAAGTAAGAACCTGCATGTAAATGAGCCGGCTAGCTAAGTCATCCTTCCCTCCAATAAAACTACGTATCTGGAGTGTGACTGGAGCAGCAATTTGAAGTTCTCAGCTGGCCTGGTTTCTACAGGTTTCGGAAAATCCTTAGTTAGGACACAAGTGTACTGACTGACATGGGGCCCGTTGCCTCATGATCTTCTCACAGCTGTTATTTTGCAATAATTACACATGACAGTGAGCAGTCACTGAATATTCCAGGCTTACAACTGTGTTACTAAACTTTTTATGTTTATTGCCAAACTGAAATGTTTAAAACACCCAGCAGGGTAGGCAAACTGAAGGTCTCAGTTTCGAATGTCTCTTTTCTGCAGTAATTAACGATCTGTGCCAAGTCCGGCCTCCCTGCTTTTCCTCATGAGATTCCTGGCCTTCCTTCCTGCTGCACCCTGTGGCCTGACGGAACCAGACACTGTGCACCTCCCAGTCTTGGCTCCTGCCACCCTTGGCCTTCTCAAGGGCCAGCTCTGAGGCAGCCTCTCCTGAGGTCACATCCTGGTTCTGCCCTTTCAGCAACCGTGTGACTTGGGGAAGTTCCTTTACCTTCTCCGGGAAATGATCAATACTTCTCCATGTGGTGGTTTGGCAGTACATGCTCAATAAAAATTAATATCATCCCTGGCTATTCTCAGAGAGCAAAATTAGATCACTTTCCTCTGAATGGAATACATTTCATATTTTAGTACTTATAAACTCTCTTGTATTTTTGCTCATTATTTTACATGGCAGTTGTCTGAGATCCTTAGTTAGCCTAAACCCTCTCTGGGGAGAGAGAAAAGGCCCTTTTCTATTTTGAAGTCCTCTTAGAATGTCTACTCAGTCATGGAGCAAGAGTGTGCAGGTTTTGAATATGTTCCAGTTTGTGGGCAGTTGGATTTGTTGACATTACTGTTTTCAGCTCCATTAAGTTATGGTAATGGGATCAGACCAGGTGGCTAGGATGTAGGGACATTTTGATTGGGCTGTCAGACCTGCGTAACTGTGTCTGGCTACTGTGTGGGGGTTGTCTCCTTGCATCAGAAGAGTTCAGTTTCTCAGAAGGTGGAAAGTCCTTAATTACTTTATCAATCAAAACAGAGAGCTTTCCATGCAGTCCAATATTTGAAATTTCTATTATTTATCTCAATACTGACACCCAGTTGCCATTCTAGAAGCTTGAGACATCCTTAATGCTTCCTTCATTGCCTTCCTCACACTTACCGTATTTTGCCATGTATAACACAGACTTTTTATTTGCCCGCATTTTTGAGGGAAAAATAGGATGTGCATTTACATGGGTATAATGATTACATAACAAGAACGTCGGGGTGCATTATACATGGCAAAACATGTTGATATTGTCAGCAATACTTGCAGGTTCTTCCTCTTCCATTACTCATCCATGCAGCTCTCCTCCAAACTTCAAGCTTCCATCATCCCTTATCTGGATCTTTATAATAACTTCATAGTAGGTCTCCTTGTCCCTCCTAATTTAGTTGCTGCTGCCTGTTACATTTTTGATCAAACAACCATAGTAGGTTATTCTCCTTTCTAAAATCTTTTAATGATTCACCATTGCTAATGGGAAAAAAAAAATCCTTTCCCCCTACAGAGTACAACACCATCAAATCTCTATCCCCTTTTCCATCTTTGTCTTTCGTCATTTTTCCCCACACACCCTCACCCCAGCTATCACTTGCAGGCTCTGTGTTCTTTCAGACTTCCAGACCTTTTAATATACTGTTTTCTTGCCCTGGAATGCCCTTCTTCACTTCTCTTTTTATCAGTACTACATAGCGCTTTGGAGCAAAGGCTCTATGTCAGACACCTTCATTTGAATTCTGGGTCTTCTGCTTCTTAACTGGGATATTGGGCAAGTTATTTATCCTCTGGAACTTCACTTTTCTCATCTGTAAAATGGAGATTATAACTACCACCTTCTAGGACTAGTGTAAAGATTGAATAAGAAAGTACATTATTGTACTTTGTGGGGCTGAGCACAGATTGAAGGCCCCGTAAGTGTTAGCTATTGCTACCACTTGAAATTCAAGTGTCACATGAAGTCATCTCTCTCTTGACTTCCGTGGTAGGCACAGGATGGCTCCCCAAAGATGTCCACCCCAATCCCTAGGACCTATGAATATGTTATTTACATAGTAAAGGGACTTTGGAGATGTGATCAAATTAAGGCTCTTGAGATGGGAGAGTATTCTGCATTATCCAGGTGGATCCAAAGTAATTACAACTGTCCTCACAAGAGGAAGGCAGGGCAGTCAGAGAGAGGAGGACAAGGCAATGGAAGCAGAGGCTGAAGTGATGCAGCCATGAGCCCAAGAACGCTGGCAGCTTCTGAAAGCTGGAAGGGGGAAGGAATGGATTCTCCTCTGTAGCCTCCAGAAAGAACCAGCCCTGTCAACAGCTTGACTTTAACTCTTAAGACTCATTTCTGACTTCTGATCTTCAGAACTGTGAGAAAATACATTTGTGTTGAATTAAGCCATTAAATATGTGGTAGTTGAAGCAGTGGTGCTCTCTCTCTCTCTCTCTCTCTAGCATGCCTGTGCCTTTCCCCACCTCCTTCTTTCCTCAGAGCACACTCTGTCTGAAGCATGCCCTCTCCTTCCCCCAGGCATGTACGTCCTTGCTTTCTTTCTCCCAAGTTCCAAGGGCCCTTCTTTCATCTCCGTAACTTGTTTCCTGAGCCCACACAGCCCAGCTGGCTCACTTCTTCCATACCTCACTTCTTCTCCCTCTGTGACTTTCTAAATAAAATTTTGCTTGTATTTGAGTCTTGGCTCTGAATTCTTTCTTAGCCAGAACTCAAGCACCAAGGTTGCTGAACTGAGGTCCAGTCACCAGTAACATTCTGGTGCTGTTTCACCACCTACAGAACCAGCCCCTGCTATGTGGTGTGGGCATCTGTCTGTTGAGGGCCACACCTTCTCTTTAGTCCCCTCTTCATATACTGATGAAAATGTGCTTCCAGCTCTGTTTTGTAGAGAAAGTGAGGACTGCAGGAGAAAAACAATCTGGGGACAGTGATAAACTGGGAAGTTCCAAGCTGAGGCTAAATTACCCCAGAGACAAGTTCAAGTGGAGGGGGCCTGCCAGAATAACCTTCCGGGCAACATTTTTCCACCCCTAAAGAAAATGGAGAGATTTGGAGTAACCTCATCCCCAAATGTGGAACCTAGCAAGAAGCCCTGCCCCATCAGAGGCACTGAGCGAAGACAAGGAAATCCATTCCAATGGACTGTAAGTAGGTGAAGAAGAGTCAGCTTATGAGTCTTCTCCAGGCGACTGACGAAAACTCAGAAAAAATGTGAAAGAAGGAGGGACTGGCCAGGAAGCCAGAGACCTCCAAAGGGGTCAAGGGAAGTGACCCTTTTGGGTAAGACCATGAGCACCAACAAGAAGGTCAGAGGGAATAATAATGAAGGACCTGAACTGGAAAAAAAAATTGCGACAGCAGTAATAGGAAACATATATAACTTCCTGGAAAGGTTGGCTGAATCCCATAACATTTACATGGAGGTATATCTTTCACTTATTTGCGCATTCATTGTTGATTCTTGTATGTGAACTGACCAGGGATTGAACCTGGTGTATCAAGAAGATGCTCTAACCAACGGAGCAACCTGGCCAGGGCTGTAGGTATGTCATTTTTAATTTATAGGCCTCCCTCATTAGATTGTGTGTTTCTTAGGAGCTGCTGCTTCTTATTAATATTTGAAACCACTCCTATCCCCACCTCTACATTCCTAGCACAATGCCTGGCACATTCTTAAACTCTCATCAATATTTGATGAAGGAAAGAGTATGGTCCCAAGTGTGATTTTGTTTTGATTGGATTCAGCTCATGGCAAAATAGAGGGTTCAGCCGCGGATTCTCAAATAAGGTTCTGTGTCTGGCAAGCACAGGTCTGGGAGATATGTCAGAGGGAATGATTGAAAACAGGTCTGGGGATTGTTGTGGAAAAAGAGAAGTGACTGTAATTGAAGGAGTGCCTGGCCCTGGAATATTTTATATGATGAATATTTCATTGGGTTCTGGTCTTTGCTTCTCAAAGATATGATACAGCCAGAAAAGATCCAGAGGAGGACATTAAAAATGATCAAAGACAGAGAGAATTATGTAGGGTGGTAAAAATAAAAATGATTCGATTTGCAAAAAAAGTCTTAAACTCATAGACAATAATCATGGCTGATTTTCTCAAATCCGGAATAAATAGAAATAAGTAACATTGCTTGAAGCCTGACAGTCCTTCCAACAAAAATAAAAGGAAATGTATCTTCATATAGTATGCACTGAAATGTAGAATCCATGACTCCAAGAGCTGGTGCCTAGGAATAATGTAAATATTGTAAGCTGAGCTGCATGAGGTGTCAAGCCAGCAGGGCAGCTGCCTGGGGTACCTCTAAGAGACACAAATCATTATAGAATACGTCAGAATATGGTGTCTGCAAACTCAGGTTTTACACATACTGCTTCTTACAATTTTACTTTGGTAAAATTTGCCTTGACCTGTTAAAGTAAACAGTGCCCTTGAGCGGAACTTAAAGATAAGAAAAATATCTCTTCGCCACTTTGGAATGCTTTAGGATTGCACATTGCTCCATTAACGAACTCCGGACTGACTAGAAGGCATCGCCTTAGGTAATCAGATACAAATGATTTATTTTCTTATCTACATTTTAGTCTCTGTAATATACCTTACATGAAGTTATGGTTCAAAAAAAACAACAAAAACCACACAACCACAAAAGGAAACTGTAGAGAGAACAAGAGCCACAGAATAGTGGGAATTATTGGCTGATTTTTTTCCAGGACATATAACTTTACATTAGCTAGTGGAAATGAAAGACCAACTTAATCTTAAGGAAATAATTTTTATTGATAAAATATCATTTAATACATTTTCCATTTAGAAATGTTGAACACCTATTTAGAGAATATTATTTTGAGGGACTTTCAGTCCGGGGAGCTGAAGTTCTCAGTTATATCCAACTGTAGGCTTAGGAAAGGGTTGTAAAAATTCATAGCGAATTATAGAGAGCCGTTTAGAAATGTTTTGAGGTAATAGCAATCCTTGGGCAAGCCAGCCCATCAGGTTGTGAACAAATGAGCCGGAGTGTGGGCAAGTTCTTTGAAACTTATCGTTGCTGGGCTATTACTGTAAGTCCCTCCCTGCTCCATCCCCCATACCTGCTATGCTGATTATGATGATATTGCTGTGCTGTCCATGTCACAAAGACACTGTGGCCTGGTCTATTATTTTTTATTTATTTATTTATATTTTATTTACTTATTTTTAGAGAAAAGGGAAGCGGGAGAGAAACATCAATGTGTGTTTGCCTCTCGTGGGCCCCCCACTGGGGACCTGCAACCCAGGCATGTGCCCTGACTGGGAATCAAACCTGCGACCTTTTGTTTCACGGTCTAGTGCTCAACCCAAATGACCCACACCAGCCAGGGCAGGCCTGGTCTGTTAAAGTGACCCTCCAAGCGAGGCATCCAGGAAGTTGTCCCTCATGCTGGCGTGCCTGCTGTTTGAGCGTCACTCAGTTCCCAGCATGTCTCCTGTGCCCGGTGTTCTGTAGCCCAGGCTGCAGGGACGGGAACCCGGCCTTGCGCTCTGGCTGCCAGGCTGTGAGAACTGGTTCTAACCACCTTGCACCTGGTTCTGATTCTCAGCAGGCCCCTTTCCTGAAACTGAACCCTGTTTCTAATCGTCTTTCTTATGCCTCGGGCCCTTCTGAGTCATTACCTTGTGGAGCCCCAAACAAAGCAGAAAAACAGGATTCCCGGATCCAAGTATCTCTCCCATCTTGCAGACAGAAAGCCTTCCTGGAATTGCTGGAGCCTGGAGTTGCCTTGGGTCATGCCTCTTGCCCTTTTGCACTGTTCTGTATTCTAAAACATTCTTCCAGAAGGATACAAACCACTGTTGTAACCCAGATTCAAGCTACTACCTTCCCCTCCCCTCCCAGCCCAGGGAACTTCCCAACATGGTACTTACCTAGGGCTTTGCTCTTTACTATACATTATATATACACACATATATTGAACACATGTAAAGTTTAGTATATAGATAAACATAAATGTTTCTGAGGTAGTTTAAATGAAGGGAAATAACCATTGCCTCTCACATTCTACCCCATAGTACAATTTTCAAAAGACAAATCATGTGGTGAGAATGTAAAGTAGTGCAGTTGCTTTGGGAAAGAGTGTGACAATTCCTCGCAATGTTAAACATGGAGTTATGACCCAGCAATTTCACCCCTAGAAATATACCCAAGAGAAACAAAACCCTATGTCCACACAAAAGCTTGTACACAAATGTTCACAGTAGCATTATTTATAATGGCCAAAATGTGTAAATAACTTAAATGTATATCAATTGGTGAATGGATAAACAAAATGTGGTATCTCTATATAACAGAATATTATATAAAAAGGAATGAAATTCCAATACATGTTACAACATGGATGAACCTTAAAAACATTATGCTAAGTGAATGAAGCCAGTAACACATCAAAACACATATTGTATAATTTTATTTATATGAAATGCCCAGAAAAAGAATATATATAGAAATAGAAGATAGATTTGTGGTTGCCTAGGGTTGGGGTGGGTGATGGCTTGGGAATGACTATTACTTTTTGGGATGCTAAAAATGTTTTAAAATTACATGGTAGTGACAGTTGCTCACCTCTGTAAATATACTAAAAACCACTGAATTGTATAGTTCCTTTGAATAAATTGTATAGTATGTGAATTATATCTCAATACAGGCATTAAAAAAAATAAAATATGATGTTTAAAAATATTTTTGAGAAGCTTTGATTGTACAAAAATTAATTCATTTTCATCATAAAAAAATCAAACACTACAGATAAAATTAAATTTTCCCTTAATAAACAACTCCAATCCTTTCACACTTCCCAAAGATAAATAACTACTCATTTTTCTAGGCTTTTTCCTTAGAGAGACACAAATACATATGTATGTATGTGTGTGTGTGCGTGCGCGTCTAGGTTTTTGTGTTTTTTAAATCAATTTTTTGAGAGGCAATCATCTTTATATAATAAAATGACAGATGAGTTACCTAAAAAATACTAAACAAGTTATGTAAATAATGATCACGTATATTTAGGTAAAAACCAAGCCTCATCCTGATAAATCTCATCCAGATTCTGAAATTTAGGGGAGAGATTAGTCATCTAAAACTAGGAATACACAAGACAGATCTTATCACCCCCTAGAGGTTACTACCTAGAAATAAGTGTTCCAATCCCAAATTTTTAAAGCATATTTTTACTAACTACAGGCAGAGAGATCTAGAATGACACATCCCATCTATTATAATTAAGCTAGGGAGAGGATTACTTGAACTACTTCCCAAGAATGTTAACAGATTTTAGTCGACCTTGCCTAGAGTTTATAGTACATTCTTTAATTTGTTCTTTATAATGAATATTTGTTCTTTATGATAGTTATATTTTACCATAAAAACTATAGAACATTTGGTGAAGCTGATTAACAAACTAGAAATGACAATGTATATTCTAAAACATTCCTCCAAAAGGATATAGACCACTGATTCTTGTTGTGTATTCAAGTTAGGAATGAAATGATTTGTAAAGTAGGTTGTCATTCTGTTCCTGTGTGTATTATACCCCCTGAAGAGGGTCCCTGTCTGTTTCTGACAGGATAGGATAATATTAATCTTATTCTGCAAGTGAGCACTCAGCATATCTTGAAGATCAGAAAGAAAGCCTTTCAGTGTTGTTATGTTCACAAAGGATGACATTTATTCCTTGGGAACAACATCTAAAATATCATGATGGCACATCTCACCTGTGTGGTAAAGGTCGGCTTCTGCCCCTTGCAGAATGCTGTTCCCAGGACCAGCGCACAGAGCTACAGCTGTGACTTGGGACTCAAGGTTCTCCCTACCCCAAAAGCCAGGCCAACATGAGATAGTTTTAGGTGCCTTTTGATTTGCTCAGTCATGGTTCCCAAGGAGACAGATTCATCTAGTGTGCATAGCTGTCCCATTCTAGTGTGCAGATGCAGAGGCTTTGCCAGTGACAGAATTTCAGGCTTCTGGTAAAGTTTTCTATTCTGGGAAAGAAAAGCCACCACCTGCATCAAAGCCTGCTGACTACAGTTCAGACCGATCAGTGTTTGTTCTCCGTCATCTATCCTAGCAGAAAAAGAGGTGACAGAAACATCTGAAATTCCTTTCACTGTAGGAATGACTTTGTCCAAGTCTTGGACGTGGATAACATGAAGTTCTACCCTGTGTTCCCTCTATTGGGAAGTTAAGTGCTTTGGAAAGATGTATGGGCCTGGAGTTGCAAACTCCAAGCCCTTTAGCCAAACCAGTTGTTGACTGCCTGGGGTGCAGCATCACAGGCTCTGGGAGGAGGGTAAATAGTGACTCCGTTCTCCAGAGCCCAGATCATGAGGCGCCCCTTCCAGGTTTTCCAGGTTATGCACTTCATGGGTCAGAAAATGAGCAGATGGTAGGAGAGAATGAAATGAGCCTTCTTTTGTAGCACCTCCTCCATCACTTCTTCAGTCAAGTCATTGGTGAGGAAGAATGTGTTTACAGAGTGTGGTGAACTTGGTTCCACCAGTGATCCAACATTGTCTGAACTCTCAGCAAATGAGAGGGATCCAAAGTCACTCAAGGAGGAAAGGAGAGCCTTCAAATCCTTGCAGGAACAGGAAGGATTGTGGATCAGGGGATGACAAGATGGACTGTTGGGGGGCCCATCATATAGGAGATGATGACATATAGAAATCAGGTAAAACTGAGTATCAGTCCTGGGAAGACTCCTTGTGAATCACTTCCAGTCCTTTAAATCAATTTTTAAAAATTGTTTTTTCTTTTTTATTGATTTTTGAAAGAGGGGAAGGAAGGGGGAAAGAGAGGGAGAGAAACACTGATCGGTTGCCTCTTGCACATTCCCCAACTGGGGACCAAACGTGCCACACAGGCATGTGCCCTGACCGGGAATTGAGTTGGTGACCTTTCGGTTTGCAGGGCAATGCCCAACCCACGGAGCCACACTGGCAGGGCTATTTGTATTTTTTACTTTTATTTTGTCATACCGTATTTTATTCTGTATTTTTATTCTTTTCATTCTTGAGAGCTTCCCATACCAGTCCATATAGGTAGGGCTCATTCTTTTTAATTGCCATATAGTATTCTGTGGTATGGATAGATAGACTCTAGTTTATTTAGCATTTTCTTACTGATGGATATTTAGGTTTTTTACAGCTTTTCATTTTGCAATAAATGCAGGGATGAAGATCCCTGCAGATGTTTCTTTGTGTATATGTCTAATTATTTCTCCTGGGCAGACACTGAGAAGTAAGATAACTAGATCATAAGATATGCACATTTTAATTTTAACAGAATTGTCAAGTTGCTGCTGAAGTTGCCATAACATTTTATACTCTCTCTGGCAGGGGCTAAGGCTATCCGTTTCCTTATGCCTCGACATAATATGTGTATATTGGGTAAAACAGTTCATATAACAGATGTTTATATTTTGCCAAGCAAATTATGCCAAGCAAATGGAAAGTGGATTCTTATTTCCATAATTTCTAATGAAATTGAACACCTACTCATAGGATTGCCTTTCATATTCTTTTCTCCTTTTTTTATAATTAAGCTAAGTATCTTAATTATAAAACTCTATTGGACTGTTTGCCTTTTTATTTTCAATCTTTAGTAGTTATTCATATGTATTTTGTATAACACCTATATAAATATCTATATGCACATCTATCTACATATACAAATATTTCCTACCTAGTTGTTTCTTTATGATTTTTGCTTTTTGTGTTTTCTTTAAGGTTTTTGTCCTGCAAATTCTGTAAACATATGATCTCGACATGAGGTAGGGATTTCATTTTATTTTATTTTACTTGATTTTATTTTCCAGATTACTAGACAATTGTCCCAGTGCTACTTTTTGTTTTCTATTTTCGTTTTTAAAAATTTATTTTTTAAATTTTATTTTCCCATTGCTATTTATTGAATATATTATGTTTTTCTCTACTATTTTGAAACACCGTTCTTTCATATACTAAATTCCCATATCAATGACAATTTTTAATCTAGTATGTGGAAGTGAACCTGAAACTGGCAGAAGGAGGAAGCCTGTGGCAGCAGGTGGGGCTGGCTCCCTGAACTGCCTGCCGTGGGAGTTTCCAGCAAGGAAAGCACAGGGACTTTCCAGAGCTAGCACTGTGCTTTTCAGCATTAGGCAAGTAAATTGGCAGTGAAATACTACACATCTTAATAATAGCAATTGATTTAACAATTTATTATACCATTTTAGTTTTTTCTTTCCAGAAAATTAAGGTCCGGGTATTTGTCCCCCAGGCTCCTACCTGTGACACCCTCTCAGATGGTATGTGTTCCTTAACTAAAGCTCACGGCTTCTCTTGAATTCTGGTGACTTCTGGTAACCTCTCTTTCCCCTTGTTCCCTTGGACCTCTGCTGCTGTCAGTCGTGGGTCCTCGTAGGATTCTTCCACCTTTCCTACACCTTTGTAAGGAGTCCAGTAGGTGTGCTGGTAAATAGCTGAGGGGAAGGAGGAAAAGGGAAAGAGCCTTAATTTGTAGCATTTGCCTATTGCTGTGGTGTAACTATTCCCACCACGGCCCATTTCAAGCTACCAGGTGAAGTCACTAGACACAGAGTTGGGAGGAAATGCTAAGAATCAGCTTTTGTAAGTTGTTGTGAGCCAGCTGTAGCACACCATTGAAATAGTCACATGGTAAATTAATTCTTTTAAAATTATCCTAATCTGAATGTGCCATTTGATTTTTATTTGATTCCAGGTTGATGCTGATACCATCCTGGAATATTGTTCAGTCAGAAGGAAAAGAACTGTCTTTTCTATAGGACTTACATCTAGGAGGATGTAAGGATAGAACTTCAGAGACTGCCTGAAAATACTGCTAAGACATGGAGGTAGACAAATTCCTGGTGATATCATTTGAAACCAAACTCGAAAGAAACTGTGCTCCAAACAACTCTAGGACATGTCCTGATGGAGAATGAAGGAACTGTCTTGTAAATGCACAGTTCTGCTTATGGAAAATGTCAAAATATGGTGTTCTAACAAGTAGGAAGCATTTTGAAAGGTTGCTACTATGACCACACACAAAAAAAGAAAGCAGTGAAGAAATGTGAAAAGCAAACAAAAAGCTATTTGATGGAGTTTATCGCTCTATTTGTCTTTGAGGTGAAACATTGCGGAAACAAAACAAAACAAAACAAAACAAATATCCTGAGAAGAAAAGGAGTCCTCCAAACTCACCAAGTTTTGTCTTTAAATGTTTAAATACATACTGCTATGAGATCCAAAAGAAAAAAGAGACAAAGAAAGGAAGAAACTGTGCCTTGGCCTTTTCAGGAACATGAGCTAATAAGTTCTTTCTCTCTTTTTGTTTTGTTTATTCCTTTGTTTTGGTTTATATTTTTGCTTAAGCCAGTTTCCTTGGGATTTTACCACCTGCACACAGCAGATTCCCAAGCTATGCAATGGCATGGCATGGTCTGGCCCTTTCCTGATGGTAACCACTTCCTCCTTGATTTCTTCATTCCAGCCAGACTGGTTTTCTTTCAGTCACTCAGAAGCTCCTTGTGCCTCTGCCATAATTGCTTTGCATGTACTACTGCCCTAGCCTGGCATTCTTCTGCCCTTTTTGCCCAGTTAACTACTACTCATTTTCCAGATCTCTGTCTAACATCGCTCGGGCAGCTTGCTACCGTGTGGCCCTGGATGACTTATACCTTCCGGATTTGTGTAGTCCTCTCCCCTTGACTCTGGCTTGGCCGTGGGACTTGCTGTAACCAATTGAATTCAGCACATAATGATGCTGCGCCAGTTTCAAGTCTAAGCCTGAAGAAAGGCAGCAGCTTTTGCTTTTGTGTTCTTGAGCTGACACGTACAAGGTCTGGTTCCCCTACTGGAGAGACCACATGAGAGAATGCTAGCTGTATCCCAGCCTGTGTGCCAGCTGAATACAGTCACATGAGTGGCCACGAAGACCAACAAAGAAATGGACCGGTGGAGCCGAGCCCAAATGACAAGATTGTGAACAAATAAACGGTTTTTGTTCTATTAAGGTTGTTGCTGTTAAGTCATTACATTTTGGAGAAGGTCGTTGTGCAGCAATAAGTAACTGAACAAGTCACCTCAGAAACAAACGCCTCTAGCATTCCTAGACCAAGTCAATCCCCCATTAGGCATTATCACAGTGCCCTGCACATCCCTTTCCAATAGTTATCACAATCTAGAATGATGCCTTTAACTCAGGAAAGACTTTCTTTTTCAGGGTCCCCTACATGTGATAAACTCAAGAACTCCAGGGATATTTCCCCGAACCAGACTCATCGGTCCCTGTAATCGTGGTCGCGAGGTTAGGTCTGCCTGCCCAAGGACCTGTTTCTCTGCTTCCTTTCCTGCTAAATCTGTGCCTGATCCTCTGCATGTAGGTTCACTAGAAGTTTCTGCACAGAAATTTAACGCAGTAAAGGTCCCACATTTCCCTGCTCCTCAATTCATGATTCTACTTTCAAGCATTAGGCAACATTAATAGGAAAACTAGGTATGAAAAGATTCATGGTTTATAGCACTCAGATTTACACAGCAGGTTCTCTCAAAGTACACTTAGGGCATAAATCTGTGCTAACTCTGGCAATCTTGCAAAGTACAGAGCCTTCCAATTCTACAGGATTTTGTGGTGAGTCATTAAGTTAAAACAGGAAATCCATACCGGTAATAAATCTTTGTAGAAGAACTCTATGTTCTTTTAAAAATTGATTGTTTCTAGGTGGTTACTTCAACTAACATTTTCAAAAGAAAAGACTTCTGTTATGATATAAAATGATGCTTTCTGAGAAATTGTTCCTGGTTTTATTTTTTGTTGAAATTTGACACAGGAGATTTACTATGGAGAGTACTTCCAGAGAACCAGAACTTTTAATACATTTATTCTGTTATTTTCATTGCTTAATATTATAGATCACAAGTATTTGCCAGGTTGGAAATTTTTGGTTGCCGCACCTGTGGGGAGATGACATGTGGAGAACTAGACATAATGCGTCGTAGGACCTACTGCCCTGGCGCCCCAAAGCTTCATCCGTGGGGACTGACCTCCGATGGGGATCCCCGAAGCCCATGCTCTTACTCAAGTGCGCTTCACCCACCTTCCATGTTTCTAATGGCAAAGACTGGTATATTCTTCCTCACCAAGCTGTCACCTTCTCTCTTTTTCCATTGACACTGCTTTAGCTCAGGCTGTTGGACTTTCGTGGTGGTCTCATAAGCAATTTTCCTGCCTTTTAGTCTCAGCTTCGCTCCATCTACCTCCAAATCCATTTTCCACCATACTGCTGGAGGGATTGGTCACTCCTTTTCTTAAGAACTTTCCATGACTCATCCTGATTGGTGTGGCTTAGTGGCTTGTGTGTCGTCCTGCAAACCGAAAGTCCGTCGGTTCAATACCTGGTCAGGGTATATGACTGGGTTGTGAGCCATGTCCCCAGGTTGGGGTATGTGAGAGGCAACTAATCAATGTTTCTCTAGCACATCAATGTTTCTCTCCCTCTCCTTCTCCTTCTCTTCTCCTCTCTCTAAAAATAAATAAAATTCTTTTAAAAAAAGTCTTTCCATGACTCACCGTTCTCTGCAGCAGAGGTAACTTCTGGTCCACAGACATTTAACAGATAAATGGACAAGGGCCAGAAGCCCTCTGAAGTTGTGGAGACAAATGATGTGAATATGATCCGTTTCTTGGGTGAGGGCCTGTAGCTGTCATCACATTCTCAAAAAGATCCATGGCTCAACAAGAGGGAAGGACCACTGGCCAACAGGACAAAAGCAGATTCCTTGGCAAGTGACATGATTGTCTAGAGGGCAGTGAAAGTGGCGAAAAGATGCTATAAACACCACAGGCAAAAGGCACAAGTTCCTTTTTGTGCAGGACAAAACATGACTTGGCAGAATCCTCCCAATAGGAAAGCCAATTTTCTTTGCCTTCAGGTTTCCATAATGGTATCCTATGCTGATGAGATCACCTGATCGAGTTCTTGGTAAAGGACTTGTACCTCTCCCTGTGCCTCTCAGAATGGCCTCTCCCAATTGTCCTGAGAGGCGTGGAGCTGTTCTGCCTCCCTGATAGCTTGCTGGTGCAAACAACGAATTAACTTTCTCAGGGTAGGAATGGACCCTGCCCTCGGGATATTTACCTAGTTGCCTTTTTTCAGGCATTTGGTATTAGAGAGGGTGTAAAGTAGTCCCAGTACATGTCTCAGTAATCATGATGGGCCCAGGTGGAATCCAAGAAAAATCTCAGGTGACTTCTCAGTCTGACTTTCCTAAACAGGGTAAGGTTTCAAGATTATTTGAAACTCTGTCCCTCATATGACATACAAGGCCCTCTATGATCTGCCTGCTGCCTCCCTTTCAGCTCCATCTCTGTCATGTGTCCTACACTCCAACAACATGAAATATTCAAATGTCCCTGAACCAGCCGTGCACTTCCATGACCCTTTGCCTTTGACATCCCAATATCAATCTGATAATCATAATAATTTAAAATTCCAACCAAACTCTTTGAGGTAGGTAATATTAGCCCTAGTTTCAAATGCGGAAAGTAAGGCTAGTAGGTGTTAATTAATTTGCCCAATCTTAACAAAGAAGTAAATGTGACCTAGAATTGCCTTACTAGGAAGAATTGCCTCTTTCTTCCTAGTAAGGCCTGTTCTGACTTCTCTAGGTAGACCTGGATACTCACCTCTCTATGCTTCCATAACACTTTCAAATATAGTAATAACATACATTTATCATAGAAAACTGAGAGATCTACAAAAATAGTCCTCAATAATACATCTATCCAAGTTCAATCATCATTAGTGTTTTTGTAACCGTTCCCACAGATGTTTTAATAGTTTGATCATTATGTGTATATTATTTTGCATTCTACTTTTTTTGGCTGGTAATATTAACATAAACATCTCTCCATATCATTATGCAGTTTCACAGTAGCTTTACTTTGTTAGTTAGGATACTTTGGATGTAAGTAAGAACTCAAATTGCCTTCAACAATAAGACATATATAATAATCACTATTACTGCTATAACAGGAGTCACAAAAGTAGGGCTCTTTCAGGGCATGCTATAATTTCGGAGTCTACCCTGTTTTTCTACAGTTATCTCATATCTGTCCCCCACACCCTCACTCTTCTCACGGGCTGACACTGTGCCTGGGCAGCCCCCCGAGAACAGGCTAGGGTAGCCTGTTTTGTTGCTCGTGTCCAGCACCAGCAGGGAAGAAATGCTATCCCAACGATGAAATAAACTTCCACTTTAAGTCTGATTGGGACATTTTTAGGTCATGCACTTCTTCCTAGTCATAGAATAGTTCCTGAAAAAATTTAACCCTAACCCTAAACTTGGCTTAAACTTGGGCCCTTGAAGCAGTCCCTGACAATCTTCCTGGACGGGATTATGATCTTTGGTTTATTTGGAATCAACCTTTGGAGCCGAGGATGAAGTCACTTGAGTCACCTGACTGCACTGATGAGGCATTTATACTGAAAGAAAAATTGGGATCCTGTTAGAAAGGAACAAGGTCGGGGGTGTGTGTGTGCAAATTGACTATTACTATTTTATTTTTATATTTGCTAATTTGGTGGGGGAAAAATAGTTCCTTGTTGCTACTTCAGCTACCATGTTTATAGTCCCCTTTATACTGTCTGTTGTGGTCCTTCTGTATTGTATGGTGATTATTTGCTAATCTGTGGGCCTCTTGTAGATGATGAGCATCTTAACGGTAAGGAATCTGTAATATTAATATTTGCTCCCTCAGTATTTAGCAGGTGTTGTATAAATATCAGTTATATAACTGATTCAGTGACAGAATGGATGGATGAATACAGTGAAAAATGCACACAGTAAGATGGTATTTAGGATAGTCATGGAACATACAAAATGGCATGATAATCAAGAAGAGATATTCTTTTGTCAACCAATCTTTATCGAGGCCTTACTATGCATTACATGCTGAAGATACCACAGGGAACGAGACAGACGTGTTTCTGCCTTCATGGAGCTTCAGTTCTGAAGGGGAAGAGAAAATACTGAAGAAAGGACTGTGAGTCAGTTTTACAAAGAGAGATGTAGGGAGTTTTGGGCATTGTGTAGTCGAGCGTTGCTCTGGGCTTTGTCAAACTTGGAGCTGCTTCCCTTCCTTCGATCAGAATCTGAAATTACTCTACATCTTCTGCTTACAATGAGTCAGACAGACAACCCGGGGCACGGAAAGGCAGAGAGTCTGCCCACAGTCTGCTGGTGAGCTGCTGCACAAGCTGCCTGACAACACCATGTGTGCGTGCACTGCTCTTCTGTCCTGCTTTTCGGGGGCAGAAGTTGTGCATCCATGGTAATAGCCAATCACAACTCTCATCTCATTAAGGCACTGAGGGGGGCATACTTCTTCTTATTATATAACACAAAAAGCAAGCGAGCTTGATTTCTAAACCAAAATAGTCTTTTGATTGGGGATTTTTAGATGTCACATGCACTTCTTATTTTTAAGAAAGGGAATGCCTTACTTCAGGACGATTTACAAAGGTCACGAGCCTGTTAATGTCATCCACTTTCTTTGAGAAGAAAATTCCATGATTCTGTGCTGGCTCCGAACGAATTCAGGTCCTGCGAAGTGTTTTCCTGTAGTTCCTCCAGGATAGGAACCTGACCTACTTTGGGAGATGAGGGATTACTTCACCAGGGAAATAACATTTCTGTTGAAACCTAAATGATGAGCATGATTTTCCAAAGAAGGAAAGGCTTAAGGAAGGCAGCATTCCAGGCAAGGAAATAGTTTATGGGGCAGCCTCCACACCTCAGGCAAGTAGAAGCCGGGGACATTCAGGAAACTGAAAGTCTCATATGCTTGGTGTGCAAAGAGTGAGAAAAAGAGGGGTGCTAAGTGAGACCAGAAATGGAGGCAAGGGGGAGATCTGGTACAGCCTTGACGGTGTTGTGAATTTAGGATTCAAGCCAGGTCTGGAATTAAGGTCATCACCAGAACAAAATTTATGTGCATAATCCTTTTCTGCTCTTAAGGTTTCATTCAATAGTTAATTGGCCTTACAAAATAAATTAAATTTTAATTTTAATTTCAAATTAGAAGATTGAATTTTTAAAAATCCTTACCCAAAGGATATGTTTCTTGATTTTAGAGAGAGAGGAAAAGACAGAGAGGGAGAGAGAGAGAGAAGAAGAAAAAAACCATAGAGGTGAGAGAGAAACACTGATCTGTTGCCTCCTGTACACGCTCCAGCCAGGGATTGAACCCTCACCCTAGGTCTGTGCCCTCAGCAGGGATGGAACCCACAATCTTTCGGTGTATGGGATGACACTCCAACCAACCGAGTCAGGGCTAGAAGATTATGTATTGTTTGTTTGTTTTAAGATTTTATTTATTTCTTTTTAGAGAGGGGGAAGGGAGGGAGAAAGACAGGGTGAGAAATATCAACGTGTGAGAGAGACAGCCACTGGTTGCTTCTTGCACGCCCTTAACCGCGGACCCAGGCCGCAACCCAGGTATGTTACCTGATGAGGAATCGAACTGGTGACCCTTCGGTTCTCAGGCCGGCACTCAATCCACTGAGCCACACCAGCCAGGGCTAGAAGACTGGGTTTTAATCCAACATTTTATTATGAAAGTTTTCAAAGAGAAAAATGGAAACAATCACCTATCTTCTACAATTAATGTTTTGCTATATTTGTTTTGTCACGTATCTATCCATCTAGCCATTCCTATTGGCATTTACCAGTTCATTTTATTTTTAATATGTATCAGAATAAGTTGCAGACATCAGTAAACTTCATTCCTGCACACTTCAATATGCGTGTCATTAACTACAGCTTAATGTTTATTTTATTTTTTGCAGTAAAAGTCATATACAGTCAAATCCAAACATCTTAAGTGTGCCATCTGAGGTGTTTTGATAAATGTATATAAAAATTTGAAGTTTCAAAAAAATACAACTGTTATAAAAAATTACCATCATATGCTGTTGTAAGGCCCTTACATTATATATGAAGTGGTATAATATCAATTCAAGATAGACTGTGATGATTTAAGGATGCATATTCCAATCTTAGGTAGTCACTTTAAAAATATTAAACAAAAAGTTAATAGCAGAGATAGGCTGGAATGCAAAAAATAGTCAACCCAAAAGAAGACCAAAAAGGAGGAACAAAAAAGAGAGGGGACAGATAGCAAGGTGGTAGACTTAAATCCACTTGCAGCATAATTACACCAAATACGAGTGGGCTGAATACCCCAGTTATAAGACAGTGGCTGTCAGCTAGATAAGAAGCAAGGCCCAGCCATGTGCTGTTTACAAGAGACGCTTTTAAATATGACGACACAGTTCGAATATTAAAAAGTGTAAAATATCTGTACTATTCAAACACTAAGCATCAGGAAACTAGTATTTCTATATATCAGGCAAAGTAGATTTAAAGAAAGAGTATTTCTAGGGATAAAGAACAATATTTTAATGATACAAGGTCAGTTAATTAAGAAGACATAACAAGCTTAAGTGTGTGTGCACCTAATAACAGAGCTTCAATGTATATGAAGGCAAAAATTTACAAGAAAGAAATATATTTATAATCATACTTGGAAATTTTAATACCCCATCTTTAGTAGGTGGTAGAATAAGTAGACAAAATATTGATAAGCATATACAAGGTCTGAATAACACTCTCACCAGCTGGACCTCACCTACTTGGATGATCCCATCGCTGCAGAGCACACATTCTTTACACGCGCCCATTGGACATTCACCAAGATATGGTTTATGCTGCTGGACCATGAATAAAATGGAAAAATAATACCATGTATAAGGCAATAAAAACGTAAAATAATTAGGAATAAATTTAAGAAAATACGCAAAATCTCTATATTGAAAAATACAAAACATTATATAGAGAAATTAAAGATCTAAATAAATGGAGTGGCAGAATGTTCATGGGCCAGAAGTTTCTGTGGTATTATGATGCCAACCGCTCTGTAAGTTGATCTACAGTGTTAAAGCCATCTAGTCAAAATACTAGCAGGATTATTTAAAAATAAATGTACGAGTTGATTGTAAAGTTTATACGAAATTTCAAAGGATCTAGGATAGTTAAAATCATCTTTAAAAAGGACAAAGTTGAAGGATTTAACTACCAGATTTCAAGAATTACCGGAAAGCTATAGTCATCAAGCTAGTGTGAAACCGGTGGAAATAGATCAATGGAACAAAAAGAATCCAGAACTAGACTCACACATGTACAGTTAACTGATTTTCAGCCAAGGTGCTGGGAAAATTCAATGGGAAAAATGAGAATTATGTCAATAAATGCCATCGGAACAACTAGATAATCTATATGAAAAAATTGTCATTGTGTGTTACATTAGTAGTACCTATTTATGACAAATTACAATTTTGAGCCTATGTTATCCATATCCTGGGAAATAAATTATGCATGTTACCGCTATGCTAGCTGTCTCAAAGCACAGGAGTATTATTATTAAGTAAAACTTTAAAGGTTGTAGTAACAGTGAGGGCACAAGGGCATCATTTAGAAAATTATTTGAATTAATTAAATAATGCTTTATTTTCTTGATGATATAATAAAAATGGTCTTCTCTTTTTAAAATGCACTTAGATCTTCTCTCTGCACTCCTAGTAGGATAAATTTCTAATTTCATTTATGATCAGTGATACATATCCACAGGACTTCTAGCTGGAGATGAAGGGGCAGGTGCTACAAGCTTGCAAAAGTGAAACCTCTTAGGCCAATAGCTGAGCAGCTCGAAAGAGTTAATAGACCTATTACCAACTTCTTTCTAAGGTTTCTTTTAGATACTGGGGCAATCAAGTTCACGGTGTGTCTTCCTTGTATATGGGAGCTGGTATTATTATTGTGACTAGTGAAGGTTAATCAAAAAGAGAAGCTCCTGCCTTAACAAACTGAAATATAAATGTCATTAAGTTTTGAAAAGTTTTTCCCAGTACACACTGGGTTTTTCTTGAGGACAAGAGATCAAGCTGCTATATGGGTCTAACCCCCATATCCAGGAGGCTTTGTAATTAGGTAAGACTTGATATTCCCCAAGGAGCTGCTGCCTCAGAAAAGACCTATCAATTCTTAAGAGTCAAATTGCAGCTGGAGTAGCAACACAGTTTGTTATCATTCCAAGAATCCAGGGAAGTCTCCCAAAACTGGGACAAAAGTGCTCCCACCAGGGAAGAAATCTTCTGTCTTCCATACCATGCTAGAGATGCCCCATAAACCCTTTCTACCTTTTATTTTATTTTTTCCCATCTATCTCTATAGCGGTGTTTTAATAAAAAAAAATTTATAGCCTTTTTGGCAGGTAATGATACTTCCCTTACTATAATGTTGCTTGAAACATTCAAGTTGTAAGAGGGTTGATTAGATTACAGTTTTGTTTTAATAACATACCTGAGTATACATTTTGAACACTGTCACTGCAGGCCACTTTCTAAGCCCCCAGCTAATGTTACAAATCACCTCTTAGAAAGAATTACTTTTGCAAATTGGTTATCTCAACCATTTTGTCTTTATTCTTAGTTTGCCATATAGGAAGCATGCGTGAACGCCAAATTAAGTGTTTGACTTACATTATCAAATGTAATCCTTACGACACCGTCTCAAATAGATATTTTATTTCTGCATTCTACGATTACCTTACATTAGGACGGAGACTTAGGTGGTGGTAGAGTCCGGCCTCAAATGCAGATCTGGGTCCACACGAGCAAGCTCTAGCAAATATTCCACATTCCCTTGCTGAGCTCAGAAGATGATGTAATCTGATTTTACCTCAAATCCTAGGCACCTTTCTGCAGCTCCCTGTGTATTTACTGAGCATTAGGGTTGGAATTTATGGCGCCACAGGCTGCATGCTTAATTGCTGGGGTATCTACCTGGTTGCCTAGTCTAGGCAGGAAAACTCTACTAGGCAGCATGGGGAGAGGTAAAGCAAAATGCAAGAAATTGCCAAGGCTTAGACAAGATTTTAATCTAGTTAAGCTATAGTGAAGCACCCTAGAGTCATTTTTGGAATTTTAACAAATACTCTGCTTTAATTGGTCTTGGGCGAGACCTGGGCATAAGGACTCTCAAACCTCCCTCGGCGATTCTAAAGTACAGCCAAGCCTGGGAACGACCTAGTTTGAATGGAAAAAAACATGCACTCATATAAAATAACTTCAAAACCACTACAATGTACAAAATAGTATATTCTGAAATGTATCTATTCCGTACTTCATTCCACAAAGGATATGACACGGCTAAATAATTATTCGGTACAGAGTGAATTCCGCTGAGGGGCACAGACTTTGAGGTTATCAAATAGGCCATCGATGGGCCGGTACCAGTGAAATCCGTAGAGAGATAATTCAGGTATGTTTTATGCCTCTGGTTTTGGTTTGCAAGGCAGCAGCAGCAGATACTGGAATAAACAGTTCTCAGAAGACAGCGATAGGTCCAGGTGCCGTTTCTAGGTGGTTGATTGGCCCAAGGCCTGTTTCCAGGCAGTTGATTGGTCTGCAAGCTGTTTCCAGGCTGTTTAGCCAGGAGATTGCCTTGTCTCCAAGGGTTACTCAATCTACCAAGTGATAACAGGCCTCAGAAGCTTGTGTGGAATGATAATTTTTCCCCACTACAGAAGCTTACTGAAGAAAATACCAGTATTTTCAGGATGACTCATAGGCACGTTGTACATTTTTTGATCCAGCTTCCCTGAGGGTTATGAATTGCTCATAAGACAGAAGCTTCCTAAGTGATTTTGTTTTTTCAAAAGTCGAGGAGTGCTGGAGCCATTCCGTAAAAAATTTCCAGCTGTTAAAAGGGTAGCATTAAACTATTCGGTGCAGTTCAACTGTTGGACTACTTCCTGTCTTTTTTCCTGTGTTTGAAGAACAGATGAAGCGGCTTGCAGTTTAATATTAGGAAGAAAAAAAGATAGTATAAAAAATTATAGTGCAATAATGGCAAAAGGAAGCCGAGAAAAGGGGAAAGGCACTACAATTCTAGATCTTTAATATTTAACTATTTTCATTTTTGCATATTTTATTCTAATCTAAGGTATTATTTGGATGATGATATATGCAAAATTTAAGGTTTGACTGTTTAACCATATCTTTTAAATGGTTCTATCGATTTCTTTATTTTATAGTGGCTTACCAAATTTCTTTGAAGGCATGATGATGAAACACAATTTATGAACAAACTCTATATTTTTAGCTTCAGAGTCAATCACTATTTTGGAGTGGCATAACACACACATGCTGGGTATCATTTTACATGATGATCTCATTTCAAAAGTAACAGTAATAAGCATATGGAGAGACCACCTTGTGGCAGGCAGGCTCTGTTCTAAGAACTGGAGACGTGTTGGGAAAAAACAGTCAAAATCCTTCCTCCTGTTGGGAAAGATAGGCAATAACAACCCTGGCTGACACGGGTGCCTCTGTGCTTTTGTGCTCTATACGAATTAAGCCATTTCACTTTTTAAACAATCCTATGGGGCAGACACTGTGATCACGTCCATTTTCTAGGAGAGGCAATCAGTGCACAGAGAGGTTAAGTGATTTGCTGAAAGGCACATAGTTAGTGAGCATTGCAGCTGGAATTTATGGCCCCACAGTCTGCACGCTTGACTGCTGAGGTACTGTCCCTCTGTAATCAGCTTATTTTTACTTATTCTATTGATGGAAGGCATCAAATTTTCTTTTTTTACTTCTTCAAATATTTTCCATTTTTACTTCAAATATTTGCTATTTCTCAGTGAAGGTATTGGATAATTATTTCTGCCGATACTTTTCAATTATAGGACACTCACTGTGTGCCTGGTATTTTACTTACCCAAGGAAAAATAAGATGAAGTGTTTTGTTTGGGATACTTGCAAAAGTTCTGCTTCAGAATAAACGGCAGGTGGGTAATATCTATAATCTCAAGTTAGGACATGACCTAATGAATTAGTTCCTTACCTTCTCTGCACATTAGAATCACCTGGAGGGTTTTCAAATATTCTGACACAGGGTTCATCTCCAGGTCCTCTGACCCAATCGGTCTGGAGAGGGTTAAGGCATGAGTACTTAGCTAATATGGTGATCTGCAAAGTGATAGAATGTTTAAAAGCTAGACACTTAAAATCATAGCCTCTATTTAAAGCACAGCTTTGAATCATATTGACCTGGATGAAATCCCAGGTCTGCTACTCATTAGCTGTGTGGTTACAGCAAGTTTCTGTACGGAAGGAAAAATTCTCATCTTCCTTACAGTCTCCAACTAGGACTGAGAACTAAATTCACATAAGGTATTAACAGGACAAAAGCATACAAATTTTATTACATTTTTAAAAATGTACATGAGGTCCTTCACAAGAGAATGTAGACATGAAGTGAGCAGGAAGCTTTTACACCATTTAGACAAATGATAAATTTGCAAAAAAATAACAAGACAAAGGATTTCGGTTAGGGGCAGTAAATCATTGGCAGGCGAGGGGGAGACCAGTGGAAGGTCGGGGTTACTTCAGTGTGTTTGTACAGCCCTATTTCAGTGTCGACTTCCAGTCTCTGGTGATAAGGAGGTCCTCCCTCCTCTTCCTGGTAGAGGGAGGGTATCTCTGTCATAGGGAATTTTATGGTTCATTTTTAGGTAGAAAAAGGTAAATCAGAAAGCCCTTTCTGCATCTGCTTTTTTTTTGTCCAATACCTTCATCTCAAAATAATCAATATGCCAAGGCAGCCCATTGGTGGGGGGCGGGGGTAATGTCATATACGCCACCTCTAAATCTCTCTAAGCTTCTCTTTTCCCATCTGTAAGATAGAAATAACCATTGCTACAGAGCTGTAAGGATTAAAGAGGATATGCATAAGAATCACTGTTACGTTCCTGGCACAAAGTGTGTGCCTAATTAATAGTTACTTTTATCCATTCATGCATCAATTTATTCAGCAAATACTTGCTGAGCACCTACCCTGTTCCAGGCATTGTTCTAGGTGCAGGGGATACAGCACTGAGTAGAACAGACAAGGTCTGCCCTCCAAGTGCTACTTTAAATTTTTTGTTAGCATTAATCTCATGGTACTTACAGTGCTCTATCCTATAATATAGGTTGTCTGAACTTGGGGTCTGATCCTTACCTGCCCTTGGAGGCCTCACTCCATCAGAGTCCCCTCTTTTCTCTGCTGGCTCTTTGTCATATTCATTTAGATGTAATCGATTTTTTTTCATATTAAAAAATCCCTGAGTCATGGCCAGTGTGACTCGGTTGGTTGGAGCGTATAAACCGAAAGGTTGCAGGTTTGATTCCCTGTCAGGGCGCATGCTTGGGTTGCAGGTTCTGTCCCAGGTCCGGGCGCGTGCGAGAGGCAGCCGATGAATGTTTCTGTCTCACATCAGTGTTCCTCTCCCTCTCTTTCTCTTTCCTCTCACTCTAAAATCAATAAGCATGTCCTCTGTTTATGTGTCCCCATAAGTCCCAGAGTCAAACCCTCTGGCTTCAAGTTACCCAATAGTTACGGCTTTAGCCCCTTGCCCCCTTAGCTTCACAGGCACGTACAGGCGTTGCCCGCACAGGCTGACTCCACTCTCTCTGTCTGGTCATCCCTTCTCAGCCACCCTCCGGGCCGCTGTAATCAGGCTTCTGTCTCTATCGCTCTGTTCTACACCAGAGATTTTCAAATGGTGTGCCGCGAAAAATTTTAAAACGTGCAGTACCTGACTACTGAGTCGGGGGCACTGACCTCTTTTCCTTTAGACTGTCAAATAAAGAAAGGACAACAGCCAACGCAATAGCCATCTGGTGTGAATGAATCAAAATTATACCTAATTTTTTTTTGCCAAACTGGCAAAAAATATATTTTTTAGTGTGCAACAGAATTTTAGTAATTAGTTTATGCGTACCACGAGATAAAAAAGGTTGAAAGAATTGTTGCTCTACAGGTATTACTCTCAGCATGGTCACTCTTTTTCCTAAAAGTGATTGCTTATGTATCTCAGGGTAAAGTTTACACTCTTTCAAAGGGCATGAATTTATTTTCCTGCCACTCCCTTTTCTATCTGCACTGCTCTCTGCTGCCCACTACACTCCTCCCCCCACCCCTGCCCCCACCCCCTCCCCCGCCTGCCGGACACACACACAGTTTGTTTCCACCCCACAGAACTGCGCTGGTTCCGCAGGAGCCCAGTCCTCTCCCTTTAGGCAGAGGCGCTCTGTTGCTGACTTGGACCTGCTCGCGAAAGTCTATGGTGCTCGCTTCCTCCCAACTCTGTGTTTATAATATGTTAACATAAGAAACATTCAAATCTATAGAGAATTTTTATGAGTTTATTTGAGCCAAACTGATGACAATTGCGGGGAAGCAAAATCTCGACGGACTGAGAGAATGCTCTCGAAAATGGCAGTTTTGCAGTTTATTTTACACATTATAATTGAAGGAGGAGACATGGGGGTTACATGAAATCCATTGGTGGTAGAATAGGGAGGCAGGAGAAAGCAAAGTGGGTAAATCTGAGATTGGATAAAAGGTAAAATGGAGAGACAAATGTTTCTTTTACAGTGGTGGTTATAGGACAGTTAATTAACATTTACAGCACACAGAAATGGTATTTGGGCAAGATAACAATGATGGGCCCCGGGGGTCTTGTGCTCTAGTGAAAGATTGTGTCCTGAGGTGTCTGGAAAAAAAAGGGATTACTCAGACATTTCAAAGGTATGTTATCTTAGACGCAAAAAGAGAATAGACAGGCTCAGTAACGTAAAGGTTGACCTTTGTCAGGGGAGACGCCGACTTAGGACAGGACCGTCTGCTCTGACTTGCTTTTACTTACGAAGTTTTAATTCCAGACCTACATGGAGTAACCTACGTGGTTACTGTACGTCTCCGAGTTTGTAAGGCCGCCATGCAGTCCTCTCCTGAGCTTGTCAGGGTTAGTGTGTGGCTCTTTTTTTTGTCCTCAGATGTCATGCTGGCAGTTTGAAGTCTGCCACGGTGGGAGTATTTATATCAAGGAGACTGGCAAAATTTACAAATTAGGGCATTCTGGTCTATCCCCAGAGAGATAGCTGTTAAACTTTAGCCACACACAACTGCTTCTAGGGCTTTGTACATGTGGTCCCCTCTCTTCCCCAACTTCGCTTAGCTTAAATGTCTCTTCCTCCTGGAAGCTTCTCCTGACTCTTCAAGACCTGGACAGGTAACCCTTCTCTGTGATTCTATGGTAACTTGGGCAGCCCCTCCCCCATTGTGGCCCTTATTGTACTGAGTTTTTTCCCCTGTATCCTATACTGGCCAAGGCAAGGCCTTGGGGTCAGGGGCCTTGTCTTGTTTGTTGCCGTTGTTCTCACCTAGGAGAGGGTTTGACGCAAAGCAAGATGCTAAATCATATTTTTAAATAAATCAATATGTGAGTAGAGGAAATAATAAACCCTTCTTATTAAATAATCTTTTAAAGGTTCAAGGCAGTCGTTTAACCTTTGTATCCCCTGGATTTCCTCACACACAGTGAGCATTCAGTACAAATTTGAATAGAATGAGTGGACTAGACTTGAGTGTGATTTATCCGGGCCTAAAACCAGGGCTAGTTTCAGATGTTCATTCTAGAAGTGAGTCAATGACCTTTGAAGGTACAGTTTAATGGAATCCAAACTTGGAGCTTTGAAATTTGTCCCCAGAAACTTAAGGTTTTCCCTAGCCATCAGTGTGTCTCAATTTGCTACTCTTTCTTTCTCATTTCTCCTAATAAAGTGGTTCCAAGCTAACCCACTTCCTTCTTTCCTGTTTATCTGCAGCACGACACACTCTTTGCTCACAGATGCATATGCCCAGTGAACCAAGGCAGAGTAGGAAGGCAGCGGGGTGAGCCGAAAAGTGCTTGGGATTTCGAGTCAGGAGAGTCTCAGCCTTTCTGGAGTCTTTGTCTCTTTGTACGCAACGCAGAAAATGCTATCATCCCTATCTAATTTACCAAGTTTTTTTTTTTTTTATAGGATCGAATGAGTTAACATAGATGAAGATGCTTTTGTAAGTTGTAAAGCACTACACAGGGTAAATGCAAGATCTCTCAGACAAGCTGATCATAAGCACATGCTTCCCTAGCAAGCCAGTAGAATCTGCAAGGGGATACAAGAATATTTAAACAGTATGGAGAAGGTATAGAGATACAGGGGTTATTTATTTGGAAAACAGATGCTTTACCTGTTTCACAGCATGTAATCAGGTAGATATTATGGTTTTGCATAGCAAACACATAAACATTAGCTTCATATCAGATGTTACATAGGAAATAGGTTCCATCTGAGATGCCAAGTGCACTATCAATCAGGAATAAAAAAAAATTGATCTT